>WBMZ01017261.1:0-11719 GCA_013400975.1 Atrichornis clamosus | reverse complement strand
ACCACAACACTGTCCAAATGTGCAGAACAAAGAGATATCAAGATCTCCCGCAAATGTGATAAAATAATCTTATTTCCTTTCTGCTATGTCCAGAAATCTGATTAAAATCAATGTGAATGGAGTTATGCTGCTTTTGTCAAGTATCAGAGAAAGCATAATTTGACTTGATTAATCAAGTCACTTTTCAACTTGTGAAAATTGTTTAAAGGAAAGCTCCATTTAACACTTTAAGACAGGACGCTGTAATTTGTAACATCCTGACAAACTCTCCCATTTACCAAAGTATAAATCAAGAGTTTAGTAAATTTACTTCTAGAACTTTTTAAGTGGCAATAAACAGCTTGTTGTTAGGGTCAGCAATCTGAACAGAAGACTGAGAGGAGATAAGAATGATATTTAGAGGTCTGTGAGTGATTTTCAAGTTGAATTCAGTCAAAAACTTTGTCTACCTGAGTCTAAAATTCCAAATATGTTAAAGAGGGTTAATGATATCACAGGAATATTTTGTGTTGCAATAACTGGTTGTAATGCTTCTTTTAGAGTACCAGAACAACATATTAACTTAACTGTAATAATTTGTTGGAGTTCCAAGGGCATACTAAGTGTGACCCACATTCTCAAAAATAATTACTCTGACCTTGGGAAAAGAGTACAGGACTGTAACATGGGAAATGCAATTCTCTTCCATGTCCTTTATGATGTGTTGAATAATGACGAGTTGTTTAGTATTGTTATTATTATGATGCTCCTCTTGTAAATTGGAAGAAAGTTCCCTAGTAAACTGTTAACGTTTACTGACACAGACAAGCAGTATACTTCAATATTTATCTGCTGTTAACTATTGAATCAGATTTTTTAAGAGTTAATTGTTGCTGCTAACTCTTGTATTTCCATGGTTTGTCCTGGTCCCTTCAATACTAACAGTGTGATATAGCTGATTATCTGCTTTCTCTATGCAAGTTTGTGTACATATGGTTCTAGAAAGTAGAAACTTGAATACACCTTTTTATTTGACTACTAAAACTGCACTGTCTTCTTCACGGCAGACAGTTGAATATAATCTGAATAAATAAAGGCAGGAAAGTACAGATAATGTGAAAATAATATAATGATGTAAATTATTTTAATAAGTTTGACATTCAACCAAGAAAAATGAAACAAGATAGATGGCTGTTATATTACAATGAATTTTCATGTTTTCTCTGTATGAAATTGAACTCCATGTCCTGCTGTTGGGCTTTGGGGTTTTTTTCCCATTTTTTAATACATTGTTCATGAGTTTCACTTTTATATACTTACGTGTTTAACAATGCATCCTCCCAAACCTTTTTGACAAGAAGATACATGCATAAAAGGATAAAGTCCTTTTAGCTCACAGATTGAGCTAATATCAGTTAAGGTATTCTGTTAAAAAAATACAAAATAAAAATTATACAAAATATATAATTCAGTAAAATCCTACTAGAAAAAATATCCCCAATCTTTACTTCAGACCTGTAGGCACAAGTTTGTGTCACATACTCTTCCTTGTCTGCAAAACAATTCTGCTTGAATTCTGAACAAAAACTTTACATATCTCCATTGCCCAGTCCAATTAGGTTTCATCCAGAACCCATATGATCTAGAATTTTTGCTAATGGTCCGGATGATAACAAACATAATCTAGAGATTATATCCATTACATTTGCTTCAGATCTAGTTGGTACTGTAAAAAAAATGGAAACCAGCTTAGAATTTTGATACTAAGATATTCTTTTTGCACCAGAAGAAAAAGATATTTAATAGTAACATGTACAACTGCAAAAAGTGGGCTGCAAAAATTGACTACACAGACTCATGATTGGGAAGAGTTGTCTGCAAAACAATTTTACTGAAAACAGTAAGTCTTCTAATGGATCACAAGCTGATTCAACAATCTTGTGAAAAATGAAAACACCATTGTGGGTTATACAAATGAGCCTTTAGAAGCTTGGTAAACATACCAAGGTACATCTTGGTAAAAATACTTCACACAAGACTTCTACTGGAGCACTGTGTTCAATCTGGATCAACTATGTAGTGCAACTACATGACCACTTTTTGAATAGAAAACTTAGACTGCAGACCTTTACAGGATAGAATAGCATATGTTCGACTCACAGGTGTTGATTCAAGGGACACACAGAAGACCTTAATGCAGGGAATACGCTGCTTGCTTTTCTCTTTCCCAAATCTATCTTTATTTCACACTGATAAACAAATATGTAAGAAAATATAATACTTCCATAACATATTTGTTATAGAAGATGATTTTTCTAACATGCTTTGAAAACGCAGCTCCTGTGATAGTCAGAATCCATGCTTATTCTCTTCCTGTGCTCAGATATTTTCAGCAAAGAAATCCACAAAACCCCAAAAAATTTCTATTCAAATCTGCTCTCAGTTTTCTCTGCCTCTGAGATTGCTTTCTTAGTGTCTCTAAGTCCACAATCTAAATCCTATTTCTCCACAGCAAGCTTTCTCACGCTGCCCAGTTAGGGATGGCTTACAGCAGAGGATGCACTGAATCATTCCACTTCTTCCCGACAAGATCAACAATTGTTAACAAGTCTGTCTCCCAACTAGTTCTTGGAAGATTTACTTCATTGTAAAATACTGACTGTGTTATTTTGCCAACAAATCCTAAAAGGAATACCAGGAAGTACTAAAAACTTAGAAGAGTAAGTATGTATTTCATATACATCATGTCAGTAAAAGCCAGCAGTGTGTAGTCCAGATGAAGAATTATGTCTGTGATTGCTTGTAGAGGAGTTGGACTTACTAATGGTTGTTTGAATTTCACCTTAATAGATTAAAATAAAACAGGCGATTAGGAAGAACCAAAGAAGATAATAGATTTCTCTCAATATAAATATAGCATAGCCATCTCAACAGCAATATAAATACCTGATCAACATAAACACCTGCAATATAGTTATATATATATGTGTATATATAGGTATATATATATACTCATATATATATATGGACAACTTGTCAGTAGAGATGTCGCACAGATAGTCATGTTTACACAGTAAAAATTTAGCAGAAAGGTGAGGTAAAATTAGTCAATCTTTTTTTCCTGTTCAAGAAACCTCAGTGGATACCTCTGACCCATATCCAGCTGTCCAAACATATATGAGGTCATGTTCTAGAATAACTAAACTGTTGATTAGCTCACACAATATAAGGGTTGCATTATATGTATCAGTGCTGCACAGTAATTTAGCATCTAAGAATCTACACACCTGTAAGTCAATGCAGAAGTGCCATCTGAAAAAGGAAAATGAATTTTGAAAGTCAAGTCATAGAACTGCTACAGTAGTACAAAACTACAGGATCTACAATAAAATTCCAATATCAAGACACTTTTTACTATTTACTTCAGACAGAAAATATGTTAAAAAAATGGATATGATAATGAAGAATATGAAGAAATAGACCTGAAATATTTTCTTTTGTTGTTTTGGAAAACAAAAGCAACAAAATAGTTAACAGGAGGTGGAAGTTATTGGGCTATCTACTTACACGCTGACTGGACTGTAGGATCCTAAAACAAAGGCCTAAAGCTTTCAAGATTGTATGTAGACTGAAAAGGAGTCTAACAAATATCAGCCTTTTAAGAGATTTTGACAATTGTTCTTTGATATATGTTATTTGTTCCGATTCCTTGGAACTGAAGAAAGGATTGATCTGAGAATTAAAGTAAAAGAAATTGTAACTTTTAATAGCTTTAGTAATTAGCAACCCTTGTAGCTCCTTATCCTATTTCAACATTCATACAGGATCACGGGAATCAGACCCAATAGACATCTGAGTTGTAAGTGGCTGTTGCACACAGGTCTACAGTGCAAGGATAATAATGATAGATGTAAGACAATGCCACTGAAGATTGCTGTGATGCAAGTGATTGTATTTTATTTTATTGAAGACTCATAGAATGCTAAGACTCTGTTTGTCTCTGGAACACATATTAGAAGCAAAAAGATAGTTGGCAACTTCATCAGTCACTTCATTTTGAAACACCATGGCCACATTCCTTCATTCCCACCTCCTCAGCTGCATCTCTCTGCTCCTGAAACTCCCAGTGAGAAAACAGAATAGACAGAAATGTCTGTGAATACAAGCTATAGTAGGAGTATATCTCTTGTGGTGTCTTGGCATGCCATCTGCCATCTGACACAGTTGTGAATCTACACGGCCAGATCTATTCCTATGGACCAGGCACCCTGTGCAAGAGAATTTGTGAGACTTCCCATGGGCCTCCCACAGATGTGTGTTGCACCTCTCATGTGACTATCTCTTGTCCCCTTTTCCCACAGGGGAAGAAATTAGCCTCATTGTGCTGTCTGTATTGTAAGCTCCATGTATCTTTGAGCCGTTTGTGGCTGATTTAACATATGTTCCTCTTTCCCTTCTGTTCTGTCAGTGCACTTGCAGAAAAAAGGTGGCACACAGCTAACAGCAGGGGTGGCCACCTCTGCCTGGATGTCCCTGATCATCAGTGCTGTGCACATGAGCCCATGCCAACAACTTTTTGCCAGTCCAATATTTTTGGATTCAAGTATATGGTAGAGCTAGGTACTTAATAAAATGTACGCCTATCTAGTCTGGTAAGAAAAATGCTGTAATGGAAAAGTTCTCTAATTGGGAGGGAAAGCTTGCTTTCAATGCATGCAATACAATTACTTTGTAGACATATGCATTATATAATATTCCCCTCGCCTCTACTATGATAGACTTCTCTTTTACTTACCACTTTGCATTAATAGAATGAATGCATATTTCACGCTAACCAATAGTTATCTTTATACATAGAACCACATCTAGCGCTTTCTGTCTCAAGACTTGCTTAAACAGGAAGTAATTATTTTACAATATTAGGAAGAAAATTTCTTCAATGCAAATACTGTAAATATATTTTTCAGCTACTGGCTTCCCTCAGCAAGTAATAGAAAACATCTAACAATGTCATGTGGGAAATTAATACATCTGGAAAAACTGTAGAGTGAACTGATATATGCTTCTTACATTAATATGCAAGGATGATTTCTCTCCCTGGATTGTTTCTGTTGCACTATTCGTTCCTATCATAAAGCACGGAAGAAGCCTCTCTTGGTTTGAAATTTGAATACACTGGGATAAAAAAGATCTTTTCTTTTCTTGAGAGTAGCATTCCTTCTCTAACTCAAAAATATTTGCAATCATGATGAGTTTACTTTGATGTCAAGTAAATCAGATTTGATTTGCTATAGCTAGCACAATTCCATATTCAAGGCCAATAGTTCATTAACCTATTTCTATAATTTTACATCCAGATCTCTTCTAATCCAGATACATTTGTAAAGGAAATTCCACCACTGTAGCCCCAACTCTCTAAATACTGAGAAAAATCTTCCCATACTGCATAATACATGCACAGACACACTTTCACTTGCAGTGTATATCACAGCAAGGAATATAGAGTGGAAAAATAATACACCCTTGGGAAAAAAACATAAGACATATAACTGATGGGTACTTATTTTTGCAAATCTGTCTTTGAGTATAGAGAAAACAAATTGTACAGGCTTTTTTTTGGTGATCTTGAGATTGAACAATGCCTCTAAAAATAGCAGTTATGGGTAAGTTTTCTTACATGTTTTCAGATATTAACCTATAATTTTGCAAGTATTCTGCTGTGATTTTAAGCCCAGCTAGAGATGAAGCACTGCATAGCTGCTCACCAATCCTTCCTCTCTTCCTCCCCCACCAAGGTGGAATGGGGAGGAGAATCAAAGTAAAACATGTATGTTGGGATAAGAACAGTTTAAAAATTGAAAATAAAGTAAAATGCAAGAATAGTGGTAAATAATAATAAAAAAGGAAAAAATCAAGTGACACACAATGCAATCGCTCACAACCTGCTGACAGATTCCAGACCTCTAGAGGTCCCTGAACTCAGGTTGGCCTCCACCTTATGAGTAACTCCCCCCAGTTTATATACTGGGCATGATGTTCTGTGGTGTGGAACACCCTCTGGTCAGTTCAGATCACCTGTCCCAGCTGTGCTCCCACCCAGTTTCTTTTGTGTACCTCCTCACTGGCAGAGCATGAAACAAGGAAAAAAAAGTCCTTGACTTAAGGAAAACACAACTTAGGAAAAAACCAAAATATCAGTGTGTTATCATCACCATTCTCATTCAGAATCCAAAACTGTAACAGGTACTGAGAAGAAATGAACTCTACCCTAGCTGAAACCAGGACATATTCTTAGTTTTCCATGTAATAAAATGATGTGTTATTCATCTTATCTGGATCAATATTGTTAAACTATTTACACTGAGTCCACCTTAACCCCTCCTTGATACAGTGAGAGAAATTCAGCATTGATGAAAGTTGGTGCAATTCCAATGACTAATCTTGATTTATGTCCACTTATATCTGAGACAAATTTGGTCTCACTTATGTATGGGCTGAATGAATGGCTTCATCCCATCAAGGAACTGGAAATAAAAGTATTTTACTAATGTAAGCCTCATTCTGTGAACACTTACAGATCTGTGTATGACTCAGTAAAGCTGGTTTTGTGGATAGACTGGCACAACAGGTATAAATCAGTCAAAAGAAAACAAAAATAAAATGAAAAGTCAAGAAGCCAAAATTATACTTTATCTCACATCTTTGAAAGCTATCTGTAGTTTTGGGGATGTAAAACTCACCATGATTTCTGAAGAACACTTACCATGGCATGATCCAGGTCAGCAATGTAACACTTCTCACTCCATGAATACTTATGTTTCATTTTAGTGGAATTCTCAGAGAATTCCCTATTAGCTTCTCAGCTTCGGTAGAAACGTATGTATTCCTTCACACTAGTTTGAGCATAAGCAATAAAACAGTATCATTGATAATAATAGTAAAACCTTAACATGAACAATGTCTTTTTTCTTTCTGTAAGCTGCTTGACTTAATGAAAAGCATACAAGAGCTTTAAACAGAACAGAAAGTAGAACATTGTTGTTATATTACTTTTTTGTTTTTATATTTCATAATACCTTTTATACTGTGGTTAAAACAAATAATTGAAGTGAATGAAAACAACTGAGTATCAGAGGTCTCACACAGATGCGGAGAAGTTGCAGGATTTAACTGTTTCTATGTCATCCTCTGAAAACCCTATATTAAGGAAGAGACCAGGAATATATTATCTGTAAGTCTTGTAGAAGAATCACTTATAACTTGGTCAGGCTTGATGTAAAATAGAGATCATCACAAGTGATCTTATTTTCCTCAGGGCCCTTTAAAGTCTGTATTGAGTGAACAATTCCAAATACACTATTGATGGGAAAATGTCTATTTATTTCATTTTTCCCTATTAAGAAAAAAAAATGAGGGCTGAATAGATCTGTTTCACCTTTCAATGACTACTTTAATGGTTTCAATGCCTAATCACCGTGAAAAATTGCCCATATTTCTGTCAGTAACAGTACACAAGTTGCACATTAATCCAGAAACAAAACCTTTGCCTACTATTGTACATCTCCCAGTAACTGCTCAATTAACTCATAACACTGATGTGAAGTGTTAGAACCTCTCCAGAGTCAATTCTCCAAGGACTTGAAGTTCAGCTGCTTGCAAGGAATGAAAGGACTTCATTGTCATTGAAATAACCATGAAATAAGGAGTATTAATTAGTTTATTTTACAAAGTTACTTGTTTACTGTTTCATGGGTTTGGGTCCTTTTTCTATTTGCTTTCTAATTATTTGCATAGCATATTTCAATTTGAAATTGAGATGGATCAGTGAATTATTGACTAATATTATTAACTTAATACAGTTTTCCCTAATTCTCTGCTGATACTCAAAGTGTATCTTTTATCCTTCACTAGCCTTTACTGTAAGATAATAATCTATTTCATCATTTTACCTCTGACCAATTTTTCTTGTTAACTGATAATCCCGCTTCCAGTGTTTTGGAGACACAATCACACATACACAAAGGACTTTAGAGAAAAAAAGCAAGTAATACTTTCATTTAGAGCTCTGATAAAAAGGGTCACCAAGGTCCTTCATGTAGCATTTATCTCAGAAAGTGCAGGATCAGAGAAGCCTGGAGAGCTCAGTGATCTGAGGAGTGTCCTACCAGCAGAAAGGGCAGGCACAGTTGAAGAAAGTCGTACTCTGCAAACTGCTTGCTTAGAGAATACTGAGATACATATGAAAAAAGGAATAAAGATATCAGAGAAACTCAGAACCCAAAGTAAATTGTGTGAGCTAATTCCAATATACAGTTTATTCAGACCTAGGAATTTCTGTCTCATTAGGAACTTGACACACATTTTGACAAGACAGCAGAAACTAATGCCATCCATGGCTTTCAGAATTGCAAGTAAGTTTGTTCTGTTAGTAATTTAAGTCTTCAATGTATTTAGCTTTTTTCAACTAGAATTTTCATGCAATAATCCCAAATATGTACACTATCCATGCAGACAGCAACACTTCAGTGTATGCCCAGTGAATCAGGCATCTTTACCAAAGATATTCACATGCAAAACATTTAATGAATATCATGTAATAAATCATGTTAATAAACCCATACACTCATGCTTCTACTTCTGTGTGGTGTAGTGCATATGTACAAACTTTTGCTTGAAACTACCTCAGGTTCATAAGCCATTCTCTTGCAAGAGTCCTGAGCATGACTTTATAACCATAACTCCAAGCACCTTCAGGTGATCAAATCTTACACTCTTCACAGCTTCTTTTATGATACTGGACTTGAATATCATGAAAATATGAAGCCTGGAAGAATAGAAACTTTGTGGTCCTTGATATAGGGCTGAAAGAAATTCACATTTTCAGTTGACTTCTGCACAGAAAAGCTTAATCTTGTGGTAGAAAAAATAAACCATGTGAGAAAGGAGACTAGACAAGAGAAAGAAAACAGAACAAAAAGTTAATATGGAAGAAGTAGAAAGAGGATCAGACAGGAAAACAAATAATTTTACTTCAGATCAAAAAATAAGCCCAAATGTTCATATAAAGCCCCAAACATACCACTTTTCAGACAACGGATTTAAGAATTTCTTCAGCAGTTCCAAAACAGATACTTTTTTCAAGTACTAAAGGACATCAATAAAAATTATTTCAGCTTCTGAAGCGGTGTACTCTTTAGCTTATAATGAATACAGAAAATGTGTCTAGTAATAAAGGCCTGATTAAAATCAGATTGAAATATGATTAAAATGAAGTATATGTCAAATTATAACTCACTATAATTTGAGCTTCTAAATACAAGAGATGTGATAAAAAAGTAAGCCTCTTTCAGATACTTTTGCTGTACTTGTCTATATAAACAAGAAGAGCTTTTTATAAAAATGTCACAAATGCAACCTATTCCTCTTAAAGCTAGCATGTCAAATGGAAAAATATCCTAAATATAGTAAACATTGTTTTAAAACAAACAAAAAAAAATTTTTTTTTCCAGAACGGAATGCCTGAGAGAGATTACCAAAAAAAATTTTAATTACTGACTACTCAGAAATGTGAAGAATGTTTGGGTGGGGAGGAGGGAAATTACTGTCTAATTGCTAACAAATACCCTTTTTTTTCTCATTTATTTCAGAAATATTTCCAATGAAGGTGCAAGACATTCCATGAGGAAACCAATCTTGTCTTCACCTTTCCTAAGATTAAGAAGGCTTAAGTTTATTTGTAGATCTGCAACTGCCAGATAACCTTGGGCAAACTATTTGACCTTTGCTGCTTCAGGTTTTTCCCTTTATAAAATGGAGGAAATCACAATGACCTTCTAGTACCTTATGTAGAATATTCACAGTTACAACAGCTGCTTCTTGTAATCAAGTGCCAGGTATATTCTCTTTCATCAAGTAGTGTCATTGGGTAACTTTAGATTGAGAAGGGCAATATGACTTTAGTGCCAGGCAGACAATATTTGCTGCTGACTCAAGCAAATCAGGAATTATACTTTAATTGACACCTTAATAAGAGATCTGAATTTCAGATCTCTCATAGTACTGTATGATTATATGCTGGGACAGCACGTGATATCATTTCACCTAGACTTTTCAAAAAACTAACCAATTAAATAGACATCTAAATGATTGGAAATATTTGCCCTTTTCATGAATGGCCATCTTGCTGGGATTCTTTCCATAGAGGATTGTAAAAGGAGTACTTGAATGCTCAAACATCTAGCCAATATTTACTGAAGGAGACTATCCCAGTGCAATATGAATTCTCTCCCATGTGCAGAATATGATTTTGTTTACAATAACTTTACAAATCTTGAAAGTGGCTGCTAAAGAGAAGTGTTTATAAAGTAAAGAGTCAGGGACCAGCAAGCTAGACAACATTTGTGTGACTGCCAGCCATGTCCATAGTGAGAAGGCACATCTGAGACCAGGCCAGGAAGCCAAGTCAGCGATGCCAGCTCAGGGACAGCGGGTGCAGTGCTGGGCAGAGGCACAGTGGTAACAGCACTCACAAAAGCACACAGGCCAAGGGCCTGAGCTTTTCACAGCAGACTGTCCCCAGGTAACATATATATTTAAGAACATTTAAGCAAACTGAACATACTGTAAGTTTATCATAGGTAAGTTATTGAACTATCGGCTGGGTGAGCAGAAGTAAAGTGAATTAAAAAGGGAGTGAACCATTGGGCCCAGAGCAACCAGATGATCACTGGCATCATGTCTAGTCTAAGACCAATAACTAGTGGTGTATTTCAGGGGTCAATACTGACTGTCAATATACAACACAGGTGTTTCTGTCTGAACATCAGAAAATACTTTTTTTTTTTACTGTGACAGTGACTGGCATAGGTTGCATAGCCTCACTGTGCAGTGTCCATCCTTGGAGATATTCAAAAGCTGTCAAGACATATTCCTGGGCAGCTTGCTTTGGGTGAGTGTGGCAGTGATGGAAGCTGCCACTGCAGCAGAAGTTTGACATCTTCCCCCTAAGTTATTGTAAGGTTCTCCCCCTTGATGATGTAATGCTTTCTCCCAAAGATGATGTAACCCAGTTATGTCAATCCCCTTGTCAATCTGTTGGCCTCCCCTCCCCTGCTCTGGAAAGCTCTTCTTCACTCGACACCCCATAGGCTCTGGCTCTCTTTCTCCTCCCCTCTCATCCCCCCATCGGCTTTCCCCCCCTCACTCCGCCTTACCTCCCCCCCTGGACCCTCATGTGATTGCACCCTGATGTTCTCTCCGCCCCTTGCTATCCCAGTATTTAGCCCTGTGTCAGCCCGGAAATCTCATTCTTCATCTCTGGAGTCTTTCGAGCGCGGATCTTCAATAAACCCCTTGGAACACCAAACGAAGAACCCCTCCCACCTCTTCGTCTCCATGAGCTATCTGGTTTGTGTGTGTGCGTGGCCACCTGCAAACACCTAGCAGGGTCTGTCTGGTGCAGGCGAAGGGATTTGTGAATCTCGCAGGAGCGGCTCGACAAGTGATGCTTCCTGGAAGGTTGCAGTGCCTGATACTCACACCTCCACACCTTCCAGCCCTTTATTAAAAGGCACAGCGACAGGTGCGTGTGCATGAGATGAGGTATTGGACTACGTAACCTCCTGAGGTCCCTTCCAACATCAACCCTTCTGAGACTTCATGAGTGTTGTAGGTTGACCCTGGCTTGACGCCAGGCACCCACAAGAGATAGAAACCAGGAGAGATCACATGCAAAACAGGC
>WBMZ01017258.1:0-11480 GCA_013400975.1 Atrichornis clamosus | reverse complement strand
CGAGGCGGCCGCCCCGGCCCCCGCGGCGGCCCCGGCCCCGGCCGCCGGCGCGTCGCGGCTGCAGTTCCACACGCAGCTGGCGCACGGCAGCCCCACGGGCCGCGTGGAGGGGTTCGGCAGTGCCCGCGAGCTGTACACCAGGATCGGCGAGGCTTTCGGCATCCAACCCGCAGAGGTAGGGCCGGCACCGCCGCGGGCGCGACCCGCCGGGGCCTCCAGAGGCGCCAAAGGGCGCCTGGGCTGTTCCCACTCTCACTGCCCTCGGGCATCCTCTGTCAAGGTCTTGTGGACGTGGCTACTTTACGCTTTTTGGGAGAAAAGAATTCCCTTTGCTATTCCAAGTGAGCGTTACCATACGGGAAAAGACATAAGTGTAACTGCGTTTAACTCTTACACGGTAAAAACAATGGTCCTCTTGACCAAAACATCTCCAGTGTCTCCGTTAACCTGTTGCCAGCTCCTCTTAGGCACTGCTTCATTCCAGTTAAAAAAAGGGGCAACGGATCCATAAGGGTAAACACCCCGAATTAAGGCAGTGGGAGGGGATGAGGTTGGGATAGAAATGCCCTAAATCTGACTAGATTTTAAAATTTCAGCTGAATGTGATGTTTGAAAAGCTTTCTGCTTTGCCATAATTATTTTTAAAAGGCTCACTGTTCAAGTGAGGTTTTTTAAGCCTATAACAGGATTTTTTTTTACCCTGCAGCTTTTTTGATCTTTTTTTTTCTGAACCTTGTTCTAAATATTTGTTTGGATAATGATTCATTTGTATTTGTAAATGCATTGTTTTCTCTTAGTTAAAAGGTAGTGGCCATATCAAGTCCTTCCTATGTTGTTCTGTGAACCTTAACCTCTGAGTGGCAAATTGAAACAAAGTGCTAACATTTCATTATGCCTACGTGTGGCTATACAGCTTTACTTATTTTCTTCTTTGTAGCTGACTTTTTAAAAAGTTGTAAAGACTACTGCTACTACAGGCTTTGTTCTGAGAGTTTGCTGTGGCCAGAGGTAGCATTTCAAGCAACAAATTCTAAAGAGAAAGTGGCAGTAGCAGTGAATACAGTTTAACCAGTCACTATTGCATTAAGTAATTACGAGGCAATGCACTTAGGTACCAGACCTTCCCAGCTGCTTTCTGACCTTCTGCTGCTTTGTTTTCTTTTCATCCTGAGCTGCTGTTCCCCTTTTGTTCTGTTCCATCTCAGTTATACTTTTTATTCTCAAGTTCTCATAATTGCCAGATTGTCTTCTATTTTAGTTTTCTCCCTTTCACTGCTGAACTTTTGGCTCCACTGACTTGAGAAAAAACAGTGTTCACAAAGAAACTTAATTTTGTATGAATGGTGTGCTCCTATTTCTCCTGCTAGATGTATAATCTGACACCCTCAGAGGTTTTAGAGGAAGCACCATGTTGCATGGGCATATATTGCCAGCCTTGTGCCAAACTAGAGAAGTTTCTTTTTTTTTATTCTCTCTAATGTTTCATTCCCTTATGGGACTTGTTTTTTCTTTGAGTGTGACTTATTGGTAAAAATGGATCAACAATTAATGCTGGAGGCACAGAACTTAAAAGTTTTTACTCTAGAAATTCAGTTTGCTTAAAAAAGCTAAGTTGTATGAAATGAAAATAGTGACAAGAAATATCACCTGCTGTAAAGGTGGAACAGCACAGAGAAGAACCTAGACCTAAGGGTCTTGCAACAGAATTTTGGATGGACAAAATAGAATAGATCAGTGAACTGCAAGAACTGCCAATAAATGTGAATTTATTTTAAATGGTATTATCTATTAATTAAGGCTGCTTTTGGACAGATAGTCTGGTGTAAAGAATAATGCCAGAAGCTACATCTCAGCAAACTGAAAGACACTGAGGTACTCAAATGCCATTTGTAGGGGTTACCTGTCTAGGAAAGTTTCTGTGACCTAGCTATGCTGAAGTCTGTGGGCAGTGTGATACCCAGATGCCTTCGGAAACAGGTCCTATCACAGAGATCTCTACCCTGTAGTGACTAAGGTGGAAAATAGTGGGGGGTGGAGTGCTGGGGAAGAGCTCAGTGTAGAGAGCATTCAGATAACTTTTGCAGAAGCAAATACATTTTATATAATATATGAGTTTACTGCAGGGTAGGCAAGGGTATGGATTCTTGGATAAGTTCCTGCCTAAGTGTTTCAGTACGATTCTGAATGAGTTATACTTCTAATCTGTCACTTTTGACTCCACATGGTTACAGCACCTCATTTCCTCTTTGGATCACATCTCACAGGACCAGCTGAATTTAGCTTCTGCTGGAGAATCCTTTCCAGGTTCTCTGATTGACTGCCAACAGTGACAGAGAGAAGTTTATATAAAACACAGTATTTGTTGGACAGACATTGACAGAAACTTCTGTGCAGACCTGGATCATGAGTAGGGTAGGATGGTAGCAGGACTAGATGGGTATAGCTTCAAAGGGGATGTTTGCTAGGTATCTATGAAGGAGTGAGACATAACAGCAGCTTTCTGAGGCATTTCCTGTGCTCATCCTTTCGTGTCTAGGTATTTTATTCTTCACCCAACTTCCCAGGTGAATATATATCTCAGTTACCCCTTTTGAAGCTGATATTTAGGCTCCCTTTCTGCCTGCCTCTCTGACTTTTACCATGACCAACAATACTTCTTTTCCTTGTCCAACCTGAATGTTCTTTCCACAGGGAGGAGGAGTGAATATGGCTTCTAGTAATAGGTTGCCTGTATCATTATTATGAGTGCTGTTTGAGGTACATCACGTTGTTCTTGATTACTTCAACCGCGTTTCAACAATAAAGCCCAGAGCTAAAAATATATAGAGTTGCAGTTCCTAACTAAAAACACATGTTCAGTTACATGTATGCTTCTATTTGCATAAATAATAGAAATATCTCCCCTTATCTTTTCTATGGAGGTTGAAGTAGGAAAACTAGTTGGAAAAAGTATTTATCTGTAGCCTTGGCCATTTAGGATTACTACTCCACTATGACTATTGGGAATGTTGCAGGGAATGTTATGTTCCCCGTAAGGGTGAAAGTGCTGAGTGCAGCCTGTATGATAAATAAATGAGCACTGACTGAAGGACAATGTGGGTCTGTTAAAGCATTTGGTGGTGGTGTGCTCCTGTGAGAGCACATGGTAGGGCTTTAAAGTATTCAAAGTAGCTAATCAGGCACTGAGAGCGTGGATATTAAAGTCCAGCTGTAGCAGGGCTATTTCTTCATCAAATGAGAAGGGAATGGTAAACCACAGAAGTTATATGGACTCATAATTTGCTCTTTTGATTATTTTGTTTGCTTTGAAAGGTGAAGTGTGGTGGGGCTGGTGAAGTAATCTTAATGCTCAGTGGGTGTGTCTGTCAAGAACCCTTGGAGGAAAAGAGAGACCTTTCTGGCAAGAGTATGGGCAGAAATGCAGCTCCCTCTTTCTCTTCCAGTAGCAAGAGTTCAGCTGCTGAGCTTGTGTGTGGGCAGTTCCACAGGCCGTGCCTTCTCATGCTAAACAGTCAAGTATACTGTGAGGCTATGCCACATTAAACTTTTATAGAAGTATTTGATTTAAACCTGTTCAATTTAAACTTTTATGAAAGACTACTGACACATAAGCCACTGCTGAAACTTGGGTTTCTGAGCAAAACTCTCCTTATAACAAGAAAAAGTCTGAAGTGTGTTTTAGAGAAAAGGATCAGCTTGTGAAATCCTCATCACCAAAATGTTGAAAGTTTTATGGTATATGCTTATCTGTTGAAATAAATTGCTCACAATCTCGCCTACAGATTGAATACTTTAAATGAGCAAACTTAACACTCCCTACAAACCACCTCCTCCCAACCCTATGGCAACTATTGTTTGCTTGCTGTTTTCCTAAGCAGTGCTTAAATGTCACACCCGTATTGCATGCGGTGGTTGCTGTGTTAATGGTGTCTTTTTCAAATACTTTAATTGAAAGTATTTGAAATACTAGTATGGAAATAATTGTATGGAAGAACTTACACTGTAATACTTGTGTGCTTTGGGTTTAAAAAAACCCAAACAAAACAAGCAGTAAAATACTGAATGCTTATTTTATGATTTTGAATGTATTTGGGGACGCAAAGTTGCATACCTGATAGAGTAGCAAAAGCACACTAGAACTTGGAAGAGCTGGTTACTCTTCCCGTTGCTGCAGCTAGTCAAGGCTCTCACATTTTCCTCAGAGAGGATAAAGTTATTAAGGCACCTGGAAAATGCGTTGGTGATTTCTTGATATGATGGCATCTACATATATAGGGAAATATGTCAGTGAGTGTCACATCTTGCTAAGAATTAAAACTCCCATTTCCCTACCTCTTAAACAGAAAGTGATTATGATCTTCTTTGTAAAGTTGTCTGAGATCTACTGATTTTTAAAAGCATTTTTAATAGCTTCTGAGTATGTAATCTATCAATCAACTTATTTTTGAGTCCTTGCAAAGATGTAGGCTTAATATGGAAGATGAGAATACAATTACTATATAGGATATGCAATATGGTACTGCATATATACTTTATGTAACACATAATTTAACCCTTTTTTTCTTAGTTAATACCATTTCTTTACATAACACAGTGTAGCCCTGTTTTTTTCTTTTGCTAATGTGGTCTCTTCCAATTGAAAATACTGATGCAGGGAATTAGTAATCTTATCTGACAAATCTATTTTATAAGATTATGGGTAAGCCCCCAGTCTCCAGCCACATGGAATTTTCTTGTTCTGAGTGCTGCAGAAGATAACTCGGTGAAGGAGGTATCCTAGATACTTTGTGACTGATATAACAGTTCTGGTTTATAACATCTTGCTAAAGTTGGCATGAAATATCATAGCAGTGCTATGCTGAGTTAAAGATCAAATGCATATTTGGTTTAGGGTAAGGAGAGAAAAGACTTAACAATGAAAATTGCACATTGAATTTTTTCTTGCTTCATTTTTGGATAAGAAAATTACAATTAAAAATATGCAAAAATCTGAGTGAATGGAAGCTGTCATTTAAGTATATAATTGTTACTAGGTACCAATATTAAACTTCTGTAAAATCAATGAAAAAGACATCATTTTTGAATTGACAGGTCTCAGCTGTGTACAAATAAAGCTGTGCTATATCTGGTAGATGGTGTAGTGGTATATTACCTTGGGTAGATACATCTTTAGTACATTACTCTTTACATACATCTGTTCTGAGAAAAAGCAGTTGTTCACTAAAGAGAATGAAGAATGATTTAAGTTTTATTTTTGACTGGCTGATGCTCTCTCAGCCTTGTGGTTAGCACAGAACTGACTCACAAAAAATTCTGCAGACTAATAGGCTGTAGTAGGAATGCCATCCAGATGAAGATCTATAAAGAGAAACTGTGGATCAAGTTTCTAAATATCACATTTCTGCTCTGTTGCCATTTTTATCTATTCAAAGGTGTGACAGTATTTACTAGATGATTGTCTGTTTGACAAGGTCAAGTGAAGGATGCTAATATCTAGAATGTAAAGACAGAGTGCTTGCTGTTCATTGTAGGAACAAGGAACAGAGAATGAGTTGCTGTTTTGAACTGGCAAAGTTATGTAGCTTGAGAGAGCTGAAAATGTGTGCATGAACTTGATATTGTCTCTTTTAATTGGACCTTCTCGGTTTAAAAAAAGAGCCTATCGTTAGAGATGATGATGATTATTATTATTAAAATAAAATTCGATTTTGTACTCAGATGGATTCCTCTAGGTGTTGCTATTGCTGGAGTATTGTTTAACTGAAAACTTCTGCATTACCTGAGGAAATAAAACTAATGTCTGTTAAGGGTGTGCTGTTACAACTTTCATTGTTAAATAAGGTGTTAGATTGCAGTGGGTGTTTGATGGATTAGATAAGCAAGTAGCCTTTGAAGTAAGGCTGTTTGGTGGGGGATTTTGTTTGTTTTGTTTTTAAAAACAACAGCTAAACAAGACCTCCCTCAAGAAACACAATCACTCTACTAAACTTTCAGTTTTTAAAACCAAAACCCCCATAGTTACAGAGCCTTAAGTTCTAGAAAGCTCCAGAAACTTGAGTGCTCTCTGTGAAATACATTAGTAAACCTATCCACCCTTAAGTTGACCTGGAATCAATTTAAACAAGTTGGTGACTTTCATTTCAATTTTTCTACTGTCATCGAGTGATGCCAGAAGGAAAGAAAAGGCTTTGGAAGTGTTCTGGTGTGGAAAACCTCTATCTTTGCCTCAGTGAAGTAGATTTTAGGGATTCTCCAAGTTTCTCTTGGAGCACAGAGCATCTCTGCTTTGACTGCTGCCCCGTGCTCTCCAGTGCTGCCTAGGAGGGAGCTGTGTGGCCTTGCTTGGCCCTCAGTCCTCTCCTGCTAAAGCTTGGAAAGGCGTGGGCAGGTGTAGTTACTGTAGCTGTGAAGGGGGATGCTGGACTAGGCCAAATTGCTTCGTGCAGCACCACAGTGGGCAAAAGCATCATCTCTGTCCCCAAGCAGTACAGCTGGATTGCTCTCATCCTCCTGTGCCCAGGACGATAAACCTCCCTTTTGAAGAACCGGCATAAGTCTAGGGAGAAAAAGGAGTTCCTGATCTGCAGTGCTGAAGGGAAATCCCTCAGAAAAGCTGATTTATAAAGAAGCAATTTGCCCTTTTTAGTAAGTCTTGCTTTTACTAAGCTGGAAGAGGGATGACCCCAGGAACTAAGCAAGCCCATTGGAGACAATGTGCTCTGAGCTAATGGGGGAACACATGGAGCAATACAAAACATTTCATGCTCTCTCAAGAACCTTTTGTTTAGATAAGCTCTCTTTTCCCCATTAAACAGCTTTCAAGCAACCATGTTTTAAAGCAGTCCCTAGTGATCTTTGAATCCCGTGGAATTTGAGGTGGGTGAATGAAAGCTGTACCAGCTCAAGATGCCTGTCTCAGAGCTGGTGTGCTGAGACAGACCATGAGAGGCTGCTCACACAGGTAGGTCTTTTTCCAATGTTCCCTGCCAGCTCTAATCTGCAGTTTGAGCTGCTGAAGCTTTCTGTCATGTGTGGATGGAGACTATCCCCTCTTCTGGGACAGCTGGAGAAGAAAAGGTATCATTTTAACTATGGATCTGTCACAGAGGCCAGAACCGTGCTCTCATCTTCATATCCAGCTCACCAAACCTAATGTACTGTTAATGTGTTTGCTTTCCTTCTGCACAGATTATGTTTTGCACTTTGAACACTCATAAAGTTGATATGGACAAGCTCTTAGGTGCACAAATTGGCCTTGAAGATTTCATATTTGCCCATGTGAAAGGACAACGAAAAGAAGTGGAAATTCTTAAAACTGATGATTTGCTGGGGCTTACCATTACAGACAATGGAACTGGCTGTGCCTTTATAAAGGTAAACTGAATTACCAGTGAAATACTGTGTTCTATAGAAGCTTCTGTTACTGTAATAGGTTAATTATTATTTTAATGATACTTTAGAACTATAAAATCTTTTATTATGTATATGGTAAGTAAAGAATAAAGTTGCTTTTCTTTAGGTATTTGAATATATGAAATTAGTTCAGCTATTCTGTACTGCATGTCATTCAAAATTAGTTCATTTGTTCATTGCTTCTGTAATGTGTATCATCTTTACAATGTGACCATTGTATTTCCCGACCTACCCTGAGGTGGTAGGTGTTAGGTGCTGCTTGCTTCTGCCCCCTCCTATTTTAAAGTGATTTTCTGATGTCATTTATTAGATGCTTATAGAACTTCTGTTCACTCATGTGATAATGAGATCATGTTCTTTCAGTCTTTGACTATTCCCAGGGCAGAAGCCTTTGTGCTGTACAAGAATAGGGGCAAATATAGTGCTTTTTCAGCTTTCTAATATTGTTGCCTTAGATAAGGTGAATTACACGGATATGGATTAATACAGTTTACCACAATTAACTTGACTAGCAACTATGGGCAGTAACATACACAATATATTGACCAGAATTGCTTTCCTTCTCCTCTTCTCTATGACCTACGGATAGTATGTTCTGAGACAAGTAGAGGCTGAGGAGATGATGCTACCCTTCTTGCTAGACTAGGTATTAAAATCTTTAATCACATTTTCTGCCTTTTTTAGATTCTTTAATCTATTCCAATTATCCATTATTAGTGAGGCATTAGCAATTATCTTTGATTACTGCTTCCCCAGCCACTGTTCTCATTGCTGTTGTAAACAGAGCTGCTTGTATGGAGAGGTTGTATTTTCTGTTCATTCCTTAGCTGCCATAAAACAGCTAAGGAATTTTCTGTTCGTACCGTAGCTGGTATAAAACAAGATGTGCCTTCGAAATCGGTTTGCTTGTCTTTGCTGTGGAAAAATGTGACTGAGGTCACGTTTCAGAAAGTCAAGATGCAGTGAAGGTTTTAGTAAGCATTTTGGAAAAATCATAGCCTAATTTTTATTTTTCTAGACACAGAGCTCTGAATTTCTAGTGATGGCATCTATGCAGCCCATAATGTTCAATCATTCTGCTGTTTATGTGGCATTTTAAAGGAAGGCTTTGAAAGCAGTGCTTCAGTGGTCAGCGTTCACGAGTGCAGCACTGTGCATTGACACTCTCTTTGTGCCTGGCTGGTAACACGCAGAGAGAACAGCCATCACACAGACTACTGCACAATTGGAGCTGACTGGAAAACCCTCACCACATTAGCAAGACAACCTGCAATTTCCAATAAATTGTGTAAAACTTCTCTGAACAAATATATATTTTTTCTTGTACTGGTCTAATAATAAGCATTGTAATGAAAATGATGTGGTCTTCATAGGAATGCATCAGTTTTAAGGAATTTCTAGGAGCTTCATTTGTTGTTGCATATTTAGCTAATGGATTTTTTTAAACCATAGAAAACACATACGCAAAAGTAAAAGCTGCATCTTTTTTGTACTTGTTTGTCTAGGTAAATGACTAAGCAGAGATTGTCTCTAAAGTTTTATGGAATTGTTTTTGCTTATATACATATATCTTCCTTGAAAATTTGTAACTGTGTCCCATTCTTAATTTAAAATTCATATTAAATTTACTGATTGGTGGGTTGTTGAAAATTGTTATGGGTTATAATAATTTTATTGCATTTTAAATAACAGAGCAGTTTCTAGGTTTGAAGTACAGCCCAGCCGGTTTTAAACCTGACACTGAACTGCAGGTTCTTTTTCTATGAAATCTAATGTTGTTTTGCCTCACCAAGAACTAAACTTGGTGTCATTCTGCTTTCACAAATTTGTTTTTGGGGTACATGGGCAGATGAGAAGAAATATTATGAAGTCAAATTAGTATTCAAAGAATGGCAGTAGAACTTGAAGTATGACTGAGTGGTATATAAGGAGACATTATCAAATGGGGTTGGCATTGCTTAGGAAATAGAGATCCTCGTAGCTTCTCAGTGGACCGTAGAGCACTTGAAATACAGGCAATAGCAATTGCATCTTAATTACTGTGACAATGTAGCTTGACTGTCTCAGTCAGTTAACTTGGAGTGATGATAAAAACTAAGCCAGGGAAAAGAAAAGTTTGATATGACACAAATAACAGCCAGTGAATATTGTTTAAACAGTTTTTATTTTGGGAACTAAGTGAAAAAGAAAAGCTAAGTGGGTATAAATTATGTAGATAAAATATTAACTGAAGTCTGTTGGGACAGCTGTTTAGTCCTGGTTTGGCACCTGTTTTCTGGTGAGTACGATACCCATACACATCTACATTCACCATGAGGCTTCTCTTTGACTTTGATCTAGATTAAAGAAAAAAGTGCTAGAAAGGATTATACTCAGCCTGAAGCTTAAAATCACTGCAGCGCATTATAGGACACTGAGCACTCTCACACTTCCCACTGCCTCTCAGATGGAGCACGTATGTGGGCTCAGACATGCGCACTTGGACTGGAAGCAGGGTTGTGGGATAATTGCGCAGCTAGGCTGGGCGTTACAGTGGTAGGTGGCAATATGTTTATCTCCCTTGTCTCACTGGTACCTCACTCAGAGTTAGCCTGAACAACGTCAGTCTTTGTTGAAAAGACTTATTCAGGGACATATTAGAATGAAATTTGTATCTCTGCTAAATATAAGATATTCTATTATGTCATAGCTTTTCTATTCTATAGCCATATAATAATGGCTTACATGATGTATGCACATGATGAACAAACATGACACTATGTAATAACAACAAACAGACTCAATGAAACTTTAAATGTTATAAACCACGGAGATATTTTAAACATTTTTCCCCATACTTTCTAAATTCTACTTCACAAAAGCTATAACGTCTGTTATGACCTTTGGACTATTTGTATTTTCCATCAGATGGCATTTAGAAGATTTTCTTATTCTTTATTATTTCAGAGTATATCCTTTAATATACAGCTGTATAGCTTGATGAGGAAAACTGTAATTTTACCACTAGAAATGGATCTTTTTAAGATTGACCCTTTATAATTTGTCATTTTTTACTATATAAGACACTTTTTTTTTGGACCATACTTGAGAAGAGAAAAATTCTGTTCCTATGCTTGTCAAGGTATTAAATCAAAATAACCCCCCAAAACTTGAATAAACATTCACATTACTGAGATGTCTGTGATCAGTTTTAAAGCACAAAAAATATAAGGTTATTCAGAACCTTTAATTTCTAAAGTATGGTTGCATTCTTTTTTTTTTTTCTGGTTGATTTTATATTCAATTAAATTATTAAAATACTCTGTTTGAAAAATAATGCTTTTCAAAATATGCTTTATGTAAATCTTATAGACAAAACACACTGCTGGAATAATAAGCTCAGTGGCAGTGCTGTTATTAACTGACATTCTTGAAACTCTGTGGTGTCACCTCTTAAGAAGTGTCACCTTTTAAAGAAATGTTTCTAATTCTGGTCTTTGGGTTTTTTTTAAACAATAGCGAATCAAAGAAGGCAGCCTTATGGACCAAACCAAAACGATCTGCGTGGGTGATCACATAGAGACTATTAATGGAAAAAATGTGTCACAGTGTCGGCATTACGAAGTTGCCAAAATGCTGAAAGATCTGAAGAAAGGCCAGAAGTTTAAGCTGGAGTTGGTAGAGCCTATGAAAGCTTTTGGTGAGTGACCTGACTGTCCACCTTGTTACTGGATAGTGAAATCCCAACATCCCATTGTAAGTTTGTTTTCAGAATGCAACCAAGTGTCCACCTAAGGTAACATAACTGCTACAAGAAAATTTTTTTTTTTCTTTGAAGTGGAAGATTTATGAATGGATTTTCTTCCATCTTGCTTTCTCCAGCGGTCGTCCTGGTGTGGATTATCTCAGCCTAAATCTTAGTCTCAGTCTCTTTAGCCACTACATGATGTTGCAAAATAAGTACAGGAATTGTTTCATAGACACACTTTTAAAGCATGGGTCGCTTCACTAGTATGCTAGTGAAACTGGAAACTCCTTTTTTTCTCTATTGATACATAATCCCTGTTGATCTGTGTCTTAGTTTGAAA
>WBMZ01017257.1:0-21906 GCA_013400975.1 Atrichornis clamosus | reverse complement strand
GGGGGGTGGTGGTGGAGGTGCCAGAGGGAAGCAGAGGATTGAAGTAGGAGAGGGGAGTTTGAATTTCTCCTACACCACGCTCAGTATGGGTTTGAGCCACTCTGTGCATAAGCACACTGCGGGTGCTGTCCCGGGGCTGGGGACAGGGGATGTGTGTGTGGGCAGCAAAGGGCTGGGGCAGCGCGTTTTGCCCGCTCGGGGCTATCCAGGGAGCATCCCTCACACTCCTCCGCCACGGCTGGCAGCCAGGATCCCACCGCAGCACTGCGCAGCCCCCTTCATCCTCCCCCACAAGCCTGTGCATAGCTCCTCACGCTGTCTGTGGGAGACAGGGCGGGAAGCCAAACAAAAAACCAATCAACAGAAAAAAAAAAAAAAGAAAATAGAGAAAAAGGCTTTAAAAAAAAAATAGAAGGAAAAATCGCCCCACAAGCGCCTGCGGTGACAAGGACCCCCCTCTCGGCAGGGGCGCGAAGCGCCAGGGCGCCATCTTGTGGCGCCTCCCCCTCAATGACGGCCCTGCGCCATGTCCCCGCGAGGACTCCCTGCTGTGCCCAGAACTGGCTCCATCCTCCCGCGGGGTGCCACCAAAATGCAAATTCCTGCGCAAAATGCAAAGTTCTGAGGAACTGGATTATTTGGGGAGGGGGGTGAGTTGAAACGCTTGGAAAGCCCTTGCCATTATTTCAGCGACAGCCATGACCCCAGAGCAGCGGGGTTGAAAGCGTCCCCTGAAATGCAGCCCCTCGGGGCTCAGAGGGGCCTCCCATCCTTCACACAGCCCGAGCCAGGGCAGTGCAGCTGTGCAAACATGGTGGCTGCTGGGGCAGCCCCTCGGCCGCAAGGCTGAGAATGCTTGTGCAGCTCCCAGCAGCCCAGCTTTCCCAGTGGGCCAGGGAGGAATTTTCTGATAAAACACAGTTCAAATCAAGAAATGTCGGTTGGTTAAACCTCATGCTTTAACCACTGTGAAGCCCGGTGGTGTGCTGGTAACTAAAAGCCTGAGTAACCATTCCTTTGCTGCATATGCCAGGTGGGAAAATTCTCGGCTGGGAAATTGGATAGCAGTAAGGTCTTCATCTATGGGCAGCTTGACTTGGCAGTGTTGCAGGAAGGTTTCCATGACCAATCATGGAAATCCTGGTCAAAGGCAGAGGGAAGGCAAAATAAAAGTCCCCATGAGCAGCTGTCAGGTTGCTCCGTGCAACCTCAGGGTGCTTGGCCCACATTCAGAGAAACAATGAGGATCCCAAAGCTCAGGAAGATAAGATGGTGAAAATGAGTTCTCAAGCTTTATTCCAAGCACGGTTCTGAAGTGGTCTGCAGCAGCAGAACTGAAAGTTCCGGTACCTTTGTTTCTGAATGAATTGTTCTTGTCCTCCTTAGTCATTGGACTTGATGCAATGAGTCAAGGCTGACAGACCACAACCACTTGCATTTGAACTGTTCCCAGGGAATGGTTTGATGCTGTTTGCCTTGACTGAAATGTGGCAATCCAACCCATTATATCTACCAAAAGGAGGGAAGTCTGTTGTGACAGTATCAACCACTACATCATATGTATAACTCAGTACATCTCAGATGACATTACTCAGTACCTCTCAGATGACCTCTCAGATGACCAAAATAGATTTGGGGGGGTTTTCTTTAGAAATTAGTAGAGATCTTCTGTATGGTCTGAGGTAATTTTGTCTGTCCTTAAATAAAGCATGGCTAAAGAATTTCCCTCTATAAACTTCAAGTTGAGCTCACAATTAAGCTAATGTCAAGAGTGTTGTCTGAGGTTTTTTCTGCAATTGAATCCAGTTTTGTTGCAGTGTTCTTCTCCTTTCCCTGGCTGTTCTGTAACCTAGTCAAGACACCTTCTACTTGCTAGAGTCACTCTTTGAAGTTCTTTGTGTCATGGTGCCTAGTCCTACAGATAGAGCACACTGTCTTTCACGACTACCCAAAGGCATTATGTGAGGAACAGATAGATCCATTCGAGTGTATTTTGTGTCTGACTGGTGTTGCTTCTGTACAGTTTAAAGCTGTGTTGAGTGTATAAGGCCATGCAATGAAATAGTGTCACATTACCTTGTGCAGCAGGATGTAGCATTTGGAAGAAAATGAGCCAAAGCCTGTCTTTGGTTGAAGTGACTCTCCACTTCTGGAGCAGATTAAGCCTAGAAGAGAAACAGCAAGAGTCAATAGCTGCATTTCAGGCAGACTGTGCTAACACCCAGCTTTTCTGGAGGAACATTAGAAGCTGCAATGCAGAACTGCAGGTGGTTTTCTGTAACAGTTATGTCAATTCAAAGGTGGACCTCTAGCAGAAGACAGGTGACCTAAGGAATGATAGTCATGCTCTTTTATGCTTTGTCCAAACACCCAGTCATCCCTCCACCTATTATAATAAAAGTAATGCCTCAAATGGATCAAAAAGTTTTCATTGAGTAAGGATTCTTTTTTTCAGATAAATGATGTCTTGTGAAAGGCTGGGAAAGATGCTGCATAATGAAACTATGAAGCCAATTGTCTGAATGTGGAATGGCATAGCCCACTACTATGTCTATGATAAAAAAGCAGGTTGAATCTGAGAATATGAATGTCCTTTCCCCTGTTCCAGTTCTCATTTCATCATCTAATCAGAGCTCCGACATCTGACTAGATGCTGCTGTGTGAGCAGCTGTCTCACACCTGGCTCATTGGACAGTAACAGTTATCTGAATAGGAGAAAGAGTCTGAACCAGGAATCTCAACTTAATAGCAATCTTGGTTTGAAAAGAACTTTAGGATTTACCAGAGAGTTGGGTTGGGCCAAACAGTATCTCCTCCGGTAATGTGTGTGACAACATCCCAAGGAAATAAAGACAAGAAAGAAGAACTAATAACTGCCAGTTAAAGTGCTTTTTTTCCCCTTTCCCCCTTTTCCCTAGCTCAGTTCCCCAGAGAACTCTTCTTGACCCAGCTGTGCTGTGGTACCAGGCGTGACTCAGACCGCTGCTTGACTAATGTCACCATTTACAGTCTTTCACTGCAGCCTGGGTGGGCAAATATGCTTCCCATTCCTGTTACAGGTCAAATCCCAATTACTTGGGGAAAAACAAACAAACAAACAAGCAACGTCATGACAACTAGTTTAGGCTGTACTGGGGGTTTGCATTAATTCCTCCATAGAATAGAGTTTTCTTAGGAGACAACAGTCTACAGCTTAAGAGTAGAGCAAAACTTGATGTCATCCCTTCCCACAAGTGTGTCAACTGCACCACTCAGCTTGGTGTCATCTGCAAACTTGCTGAGGATGCTCTTGATCCCACTACCTAGGCCATTACCATTAAATAGTATTAATATTGAATAGTTTTGGCCCCTGTGTGGATCTTTGAGGGACACCACTCATGAGAGGGTCAGGACACACTGCAAGGACACCACTCTGCCTTCTTAGGCATACCTAGTGCCACTTTTGCTCTTTTCTCCATTTGCTCCAGTCCCACTCCAATAAGAACAGCCTAACAGGGAGCAACTCTGATGAATATGAACCTTGGTTTGCATAGCAATTTGTACCAAACCTTTAATATCCAGAATTCTTAATAGTCATCCATGGTATCCTACCAGGCTATTCTAGCAGAGAAACCTTGCACTTGCCCAGCTCTGACACCAGTCAGCCAAGTTCAGAGGATGAGAGTTAAATACAATTGTTTATAAAGAAAAAAAACCAAACAAACCAAAGCATCTCAACAGTTTCCCACCTGGTTTCCTGCAACACTTACCCGCCTATGCAGCTTTAAAGTTCATGTTTAAGGATCACTTGCTGAGATGAGTTTGCTGCTGTTAACAGGAGACGAAGGCTGGCAGTCATGGCACGTGGATTTAGCCATGACATCTTTGAGGATGCAGAGCTAGGCCACAAGAACAGCAGTGTCTCCTCCTTGAATGCCCTCTACAGGGTAGAAATGAAAGAGAGTGAATATGAAGCAGGGACTATAAATAGCAGCAAAATTTCCGCAGAAAACCTAGCTTTGCTCCAAGCCCCAAACCACCAAAGAAGGAGCCAAAGCCCAAGTGGCAGGAACTGGGTAACTGTTGCTGATCAGGATGGAGCCCAGCCTTTGAGCAGCAACACAAGTTCATTTTGACTGACTTCTGTGGATATCTGCTTCCACTACTGTGGAACATCTGCTGTGGAGAATTGCAGTATGAAGGCTTAGCACTTTAAATAGATCACAGCTATTGCCACAAAAGGCACTAATAAAAGGGGCTCATACTTCAGCTGATGAATAGATGCAGAGCTGATTTTCAAGTTTGTACTGAATCGTGCAGAAAGAAATCACTGATCCCAAGCCTGTGGCAAAGAATTTGCTGTATGAATCCAGGTCTTTGAAAGGTCTCACACCCACTGAAATAAATGAGTAGTGAGAGGCCATGTACCTTTGGGGCTCTGGAACAAAACATTTAGTTCTGTGTACTAACTATAGCATTTGTGCTGTACATACACAGACACCCACACACATGCATTCTCATCACAGACTTAATTGTAGGTAATTGTAGGTAAGCACTTCCAACGAGAGTGAAATGAAATGCCTAAAGAAAGGTTATTCTTTACATTTATTTCTAAGATGCTGTGCCCTCAGGATACAAGAGATGTGTGTTCAATCTCTCCCTCCCTCTCAACAGACACTCTCTAGTATGTATTATCTCTTATCTCACTGACACCAGTACTTCAAAGGATGCTGTACTCTGCAGCACCTACTCTGTTTTGGTCTGTTTCTAACACTGAGAGACTCTAACACACTTTTCTCCATAATTAGCCCCTTCACTCTCCCCTAGATGCAGTATTGTCCATCTCCAACCTGACCATAGATGGAAAGAAAAAGCATTTCTTCCATTTCTAGTGTTTTCCCCACTGTACATTGCCAGAAGACACAGAATTAGGACAGAAGACTTCCCAGTTATAAGCCACTGTGTGTGTGAACAGGCACGTGATGAAGTTAGGAGAGGAAATGTTTCTAAACCATCCTATATGAAATCTGTGAATTCCTCACAGTCAGGCACAGCTGCAAGCTATCCTCAAACAAAGCAATGAGGAAAGAAAACCCTCTTTCTCCTGTTGCACTCACTCTCTTCCAAAGAGAATTCTGAGTGAGGGTAGACCCAGATGTTACTGTCAATGAGGTGGGAGGGGATGTTGCAAACATAGCTCACAGGAAAAACAACCCCAAACTGTCTGAACACCACATAGCAGGCTGTCACATACGCTGTTGTTCCCAAGCAGATACTTCATGCTTTGCAATATGTCATTTAATGCTAGGCACGGAAATATCTTCTCCCTCCTCTCTCCATTTTACTTCTCAAAGAGAATCCCTTTGGGAAGGAGTAGTCCCATTAAGACAGTAAGAGCCTCAAAGGTGTACAAAGGCTTTTAGACAGCCCCAGTTGCTGGAGTAGAATATAAAGTCTGCCCAGGACGCCAGCACACCACTGGAGAATTTGGTGGTCTAAAAGGATTCAGCCAGCCATGTGTTGAGTGAGGAGGGCTAGCTAAGTACAGCTGGTATAAAAACCAGCTCTGGTTTTTTTTCTTTTTATCTTAAGGCCTTCTTCTTTAGAGCCCAATCACACAAATCAGACAGGGGTCCATCACTGAAACCTGGTCTCCTGAAGGTAAACCCTTTCCAAAATGGAAAGGCACAGCTAATTTTTAAAAGACTGAAGGATTACAAGCTATCTATGTGATAACAGGCATGCACCTGAACCTTGTTCACTAACCACACTGTTGGATGGAGGTAGCTCAAATGGCATTTTTTGGAGATCAGATGTAGGCAAAATATGACTGGATTTGCCAAAGTAGGCTAAAGGTCACTTCTGTGGATTATAAATTAAATTAGGCAAATGAACACTGGATGGCTTAGACCCACCTAAACTGGTGGAAAATCAGGGCATAGCAGAGGCAAAATATTAGAAATCAAGGAGAGGGTAACAGATGAAATTGTAAGCACATGCATAATTACACAGGAGGATTTGAGGTTCATACACTTGGATTTGGGAACCTCACTTCTGCTGGTGACCTGTTTAGATATTCATGTCCTTTATTATCTTAGTCTGGGAGTCTTTTCGCTTTGGAAGTGAGAAGAATAACAATGTCGCAGGTGATACTATAGTACATTAATCTCCAGAGAACTTAATTTCACCTTCAGCCCAAAAGTATGCAGCATCTGTAACCTATTTGGTTACAAACAGGATATCCTTTGACAACTGCTAAAATGCAACCACATCAAAACAAGAACTGCTTACTGGCAAATGGCACAACTTCACATGTCTTCCTACACAAAAAGATTACAAGCATCCACTGCCTTGCAGTCAGTGGCCGGGCCTAGTCGACAGTTGAATGGTGAAAGTCTGAAAACAGTGTACTGGTGCCTGGCTCTGCCTCAGTTTACCCTCTCTAAAATGGAGCTAATTGCACAGTACTGTAGATAGAAAGCGCAGGTAGGCCTCTAACTAAGGTCTGGACTGAACACAGAATGGCAAATAACTCGGGCATATTGTACGAAGGGTGCTGTTTCAGTACTTTATAGGCTGAGAGTTTTAAATTGGATGAAATTCAGTTCTTAATTACCATTAGAAATTAGAACAGAGCTTGTCCCAAATGACACTCACAGTCAACAAGTTTCTGAGCTAAAACAGATAAGGAAGCTGAAACACAGCTCAACTAGAAAAACCATAGTAGGAAATATGTTAAAGATTATTTTCTAATCACTCTTTTTGTTATGAGCTAGCAATTTGTGGCTGTTACAAAGAACTCCATTTCAGGACAGAGGATTTTGATTGAAAAAAAAACAAACTGATGACTTTATGCACTGAGGGATCATTTCAGCTGTAGAGTGAACATAGCAAAAGACATAGGGACAGCAGCTTAAATGTGACATGCTAAAATTAGCTGGGGAATTAGTTGGGTTAGCAATGCATGCTATTATCAAGGCAAAATCAAAATGTACAAAAAGTTTCTTTCTCATGATTTATGGGCCAGCGTTGTGAAAGCATCATATCCCTAATATTAACACCAGGAGAAAACTCCATCTTTCCTCCCATACAAAAGCACACCAATTACCAGCTTGAGTTAGGAAACTCCCTCCATTGCACGGCAGCAGAAAGGTTGTCAGAATGATGCCATTGCTCTTCAGAAGGCACTAATAGCAGTAAATAGCCTTTGGGGGGAGGCAGTTGTGCCTCCATTTCCCACCTGTATTTAATTTTTCATTCTTCCTTACCAACCACACAGATCCATTTGTCCTCAGAGGGGGTAGCTGCAAGTGTGACACATGGTGCCATGTCTGGTGCAAACCCTTTGCTCAGCAAAGGCTCTCCCACAGGCTCTGCAGGGACACCATATGGCTGGTTTAGACAAAACTGTGCAGTATTTTTTCTTCTTTCTACCCAACCAACTCACAGTTAATTCATTACATCCCTCAAAGGGCACCAGGCTCCTCATCCAGTTGAGTGAAAAAACACAGACTCACTTTGATACTGTATCAGCTAACTCTTCAGATAACACTAAAGCTCGCCAAAAGGACAAGCCTGATGTCATGCAAGCCTTGAGCAGAGCCATCCCAGATCTTGGTGAGGCTATCAGCTCCAGGAATTTTCCACCCATTTGGTGAGAGCTTGGGTGCTGGAATTTAGCTTGAATAAGGACACATGTGAAGGGAGGACAAAACATGGAAAACTTAATAGAAGCACCATTAATTATATACACTGGGAAGTAACAGAAGATCCACAAGCTAAGCATGGAGACATAGAGAATTAAGTGCTAATAATCCAGAAGGTCTTCCACCCAAATCCATACTGACACTTGAACATTTGAACCTGCTTTAGGGACAATCTAAAATAAGATCGGACACCCAGCAGCTGCATTCATACTGAGCTTTCCTTGGAGAAGGGAAACTGGAAATGGGCAAAATTTTCTTTAAGCTCTCCTCCACACTTAAGGCTGCAGCTAAGATACACACCAGTATGTACTTAAGGCTGCAGCTAAGATACACACCAGTATGTATCCTTCCCCATCCCAAATACACATTGCCTTGTCCATGCAACTACCAGCTCTGCTGGTGTGCCCCATGCCAGGGCTTGCCCTGCCTAGCCCAAGAGAGCCCAGACCTGCCTGTCTGACATGGCTTATCACACATGGTCACTACAGGGCTGGGGGGAAAGGTGTAGGCAGCCTGTTCTGTTTATTTATTTACAGGGGATGAAAGCCACACTGGGAAAGGACTTTGGTAAAGTGCAGTCAAGTGACTATAAAGTACTGCTTTAAAAAGCCACAAGGTCACCTTTGCTGACATTTGGATAAGGATTTTATAGAAGTCACAGGACTGGGAGATGGGCTTGTTGTGCCTATGATCACAGGGGAGGGAGGGATTTATGTGCTGCTCAAGAATGCTGCACTGTTGTGACTCTTCCATGTTCATAAATGCTCATTTATTAGCCTGTTGGATTAAAGAGGCAGATTGGGCTTTCTCTTCTCACTTACTTAGTTCCAGGTGACTTCCTTGACTCTGTTGGCACACCTTCATGGAATTTAACAGCCCTCTACCTACCAGTACTCTCCAGGTACCCTGTCCTTGCATAGTCTGTCTTGTCACTTGGTTAGATCTTAACCATTTCAAGGCTGTACTTCATTTGAACATAATGTGAGAACTCACATATAGCATCCTCTCAAATGAAGAATTGGCACACAAGAATACTGGAATCTGAAGGATTTGGACAGATGGGCTTTGCTATGATGTGCGTTTTGAAGCTGGTGCTTGTGTATAGATATGTGTGTGTGTATGTTCAGTCTGAGAAGCAATACAGACTCTAATTGTTAAGCCCTGCACAGCCTGAATAAGCAAGGATGCAGCCTTGAGCAAACCTGAGAGGAATGAGTCCAAGAAGAAGGAGGACATGCTCCAATGCCATGCACTTTCTGGAAAAAATGTTATGGGCAAGCATGTCTACATCAGAAAAACACCCGGTTCCACTGTTTCTTTTCCTCAGTGACATACATACAGGACAGGTTTTGGCCAGGTGGTAGAAACCATAGGGATCATGACAAAAATAATCATCTGAAAGTATGTGGAATAGGTGAGCATTTGTCTCCTTATTAAATTAATATCATATAGACATTACATCCTTCAGGCACTGTCTGTGCTTCTATTCCCAGAAACTAAACTTATCTGTTCAGTGACTATGACATGGACTAGAAACATCCCTGCCCTTTCCTCACATTAGCCCTGCAGGGAGATGCAAACATGAAGAATGTCACAAGCTTCATAATAATGTGCTAAATATTTAACATAATTAGTCATCAGAGCCCTATCCCTTTCTCCCACTGAGGTGACCAAGAGATGGATCACAGCATTAATAATATGGTCCCAGCACTTGTTCTGTGATGCCACTTGACGTTGGCAGGTGTATTGGAGTCAGGCAGGATCAGCAGGCAGAGGGAAAGACAAGGGGGACAGGCAGCACAGCCTGCAGTATTGTTGCACCCTGGCTGGGGCTGACAACTCATTTGCACAGCGTCTGGGAAGCGAGGGCCCGCTCCCCTCATCTGAGATTCTGATGAGTGCCCGGTGTCTGACACCGAAGCCCAAGAGAGCTCAGACAGGTCACTGGCTCGGTGCCATGGCGAGCTCTGCCATGCAATGGAGACTGTGGCAGTGGGAGCGACCGTGAGCTTGACCTGGCTACAGTCAGTGTGTACGTGCCGGAGCAAGAAGGCTGGCAGCCACACAATCCACATCCCATCGTGTGACTGGCAGTGGGTATGCGACACTACATGGTGCTAATGGGGAGGGGGGCTGGGGACAAGTCCCTGGGACCCATCCACCTGATGTAAAGCTATTCCTGGAAAGGAAGGAGGGAAATGGCTGCTGATATGGCTTATCTCCACTAAAGGACTTTGTCCCATATATGAACATAAGGGAGGTTCATATGAATAGGAAGAAAAGCTCTATGTGCTAGCAGCACAGTGGAAGTGGGGGACTCCCACAAAGATTCTGAATCAATATAGCATGGAACTAAAAAATCCTTTCCCAGCCATCCCTTTTGCTCTAGGAAACTTACCCTGTCCTTAAAGCAGGGGCCATTGCATGGGCTTTGTAGATTCACTGTGTGGGAATGACATATATCTCTGCAGTTATGTCAGGACTCAGTCAAGGGCATACTCTGCGCCCAGAGTAGCAAAGGTGCAGAGATCTGGGTTTCACCACAAGCATCCTAACCACTGCTGGAGATAGCTTCACCGTTATGGGTACCTGAACTTACTGGTTCTTCTCGGCTTGCACATCTTCACTGAGCCACAGGCACAACCAGAAACCCCACATCTGACCAGCAGATTTGAGGATGGTCCCTAGTGCACTGACACCATGGGGTAAGGCAGGCAGAGAGAAGGTCAGTGCTCCCAGTGGACTGACATTTAGTCCAGGTACCTAATAACCAGTAACTAGGCACAACACACATGCAAACCCTCCCTCCTCCGCCACACTGCCCTACATAAAAATATCTAAACAACTCCAGTCCTACTCAGACTGACAGAGGCAGCTGCTGTAGCAGAGCTTTTAATCCTAAAGCAGAATCAGTTGTTACTGGCAGGAAATCTTATTGTGTTGGACAAGCAATCCTAGACCTTAATTAAATATATTGCCCTCCCCACAAAACCAGACTAGACTGGAGTCAGACGAAGCACATTGCTTAAGCCAGGAACCACCTGGCTGTAACTTCATCTACATGACAGCATATGTTTTTGTGACCCCCTCTGAAAGGCTGAAACACCAAGCAAGCTCCCAGAGGTAAAGTGAGGATTTGTAAACAGCAAGAAATCAGAGATGCATTGTTCTGGGAAGGAATTTATTATTCCTTCTCCTTTCAGAGACTGAAATCTTGTAGCCTTTGCCCTGACCAAAGACACATCAGATCATGCTGGTTTACGATTGATTTTTAAGGGAGCTAGTGGCTCCTTCACTGTCTCCACTGCACACAGTATAGCAGGGAGTACTTTGAACCAGGTCTTCCTGCTAGTAGCTCCTGTTACTGAGCACCTCATTTTTCTTTCTTGTGCTTACCCTCACAGTTTCTGTGAGATAAGGCCCATTACTTTCTCCACACCCAAAAAGAGCAGCCATGTCACCTCCATGTGTGTCCCCTACCACAACCCAGTGGTATCAGGTAGGGGAGAGGGCAACAGGCAGAGGGAGGTATCTCACCACCGTGTCTATCCCTTAAGGTCTCCCACAGGATGTGGGTGTACATCTGTAAACACAATGCAGCATGCAACGCAGAAGCACCTCAGCAAAGATTCGAAAGGCTACAAAGACCAAACTTGGGTCTTAAGAGCATATGCTGCCATTGCAACCTTCCTCCTGAGCTGATCAGCCCTCCTTTCCAGTGCCTGGAGAGAGCAATGCACTGTGCTGCTGCTGGGACCCAGGGCTGCTTGCACATGCCACCTCCCCATAAATAAACAAAGGACCTTCCCTCACCACGTTCCCCCAGCACAGCAGTGGCCTCGGCCTGTAGTCGGGGAGCACTTCTCTCAGCCCCAAGGCACTGAGCCGAGGCTGCTCTTTTGCGCTCTGAGGTCTGGTAATCAGGTCATGTCCCCATGGTGACATCTGAGTGCCCCGAGTCCCCGCCTGAGACAGATGCCACGTGCTGCTCAGGTTATGGACTGACAGTGCAGGATGCAGCACAGCCAGATACATGTGCAAAACACCTTTCCACTTTCTCCTTCTCCCCCAGTTCTCACCGCAGTGTTTATAAAGCCAGGAGCAAACACAGGACACTGGTGCAGGGATTTTTATTTTCTGAGAAACACATACTTCTCTACCCAGTGCAACAAACCTTCAGACACATAGTGGCAGCTGCCAGAAACCTACAGATCACAGGGAGTACTGCTCTTTATAGTTTTGCCTATTCAAGTTTAACTTCTAAACCCTTCAGAGATGGCAGGCACTGGAGACTGACTGGCTGCATTCCCCCTGACAAAGCAAGGTAATACTGTGCTGGAAGCTCTCTGTAGTAACCTAACAGTCTCACCTGTGGGAGGAATGGGATGCTCTGTCCCTGCTTCCCATTCTCTCACATCTCTTTCATTTGAGTAATTCCTTCACTCATTCACCACACTCAACACGTCCCTCGATCCTCCACATCCCTCCATCTTTGGCCATGCCATTTGCCTTTGAGATGAGACTGAGTTTCAGGGAGATAGAAAGAGAAAGGGGATAAGATAGGCAAAAGCTCACAGATAACCCCTAAGATTATTTTTCCTAAGAAAGCAGAATATTTCTTTTGTATACATGAAGCCAGGAAATGACAGTTTATCATGGATATCATTCTGAGTGCCTCTATGCTGCCTGGAGTGACTCTTGGCCTCTCATCAAAGCCTTCCCACACATCAGGGATGGCCAATAGTGAGATGTCCAAAACAGTGCTGGGGAAAGACGCATGGCCAGGCCCTCCATCGTGGTGTTCCTTTGTGCGTATATGCTAACCCTGGAAACCGAACTCCTTGTACTTGCTGGCCATATCATTTCGGAACAGCTCCAGAGCCTTCTTCATTGCAGCCTGGGAATCAGCCCCAAAGTCTGCAGCATGTTTTTCAGCAATGACCTTGATAATGACTTCAGAAATGAACTGTGAGGAAGGAAAGAGAGAAAGAAAAACTGAAGGGACACTCAAGGTTTATTTTCAGAAAAGCCAGACTAAGAAATAGGTTGCAGAGCCTGGAAATATCTCCGAGCTAATTCAGTAGCCCTTCCCACAGTCTCTGGAGAGACAGTGAGGTCTAGTATGCAAGGAGCCTGGGCTAGGCAGAGGAACTGAGCTCTATTCCTAGATCTGACGCTGATCTGCTTCATGACCTTGAGTAGACCATAGCCCTTCCCACTTTTTGTCTGCTTCATCCATTAAGACTGCAAATTCATGGCCTATGTTTGTATAACACTTAGGTTTATGGGTCTTGGTCTCCAGTGGATCCTCCTGGGCTTACTCTAAAATTGTATGTCTCTTGTGTCCAGTCACTTGTGACAGTTCTTATGTAATATGGATATGTAATATCCATGCATAGGCTGCATGGGCTGGTTTATTGTTGTCAAGGGTTGGTCAGACTGTGTGTGGTGTTTGGAATGGGAAACCTAAACCTGGATATTCACATACCATTTGGATACCATGAGCCCTTTCTGTGCCTCCTCCTGCTTGTACACACAGACCTTGGACTTGAGGGAGAGCTCACTGAAGTCCAACTAGTAATCAGTAAATAAAAGCACAACTCTCCCCTGTCTTGCACACATTCACTACACATCAGACACTGAGACTCTCTGCCCTTTTCCATACCTCCAGATATTTGACAGGGATTTTGTGCTTGGTTGCATGGGTCTGAGCCAGGGGCTTCAACTCTGACTCATGATTACCCTTCTGTTTCAGGATTTTGCCCAGTTGGGTAAGAACAGTGACTCCATGTTTCTTCAGATCTTCAGAGCCTTTCATTTGATCAGGGGTCTTCAGATCTTTGAACTTTTCAAAGCGATCAAGGGTCTCAGGGTGGTCCTGAAAGAGTCTGTGGACAAAAATAGAGGGACTTTGGAGAGCAGAAGCTCCTGACATACTTCCCTTTGAGGATTGAATCCACTTTAATCCCATCCTCTTACACATGTCCCAGGATGATCACCACTACTTCCATTCCCTCTGGTTGTGACAGAGACACAGCCCTAGACATGTCCAACTAGAGCAACAGAGCATATTTGTTTCATATAGTTCTCCTAAATCTTTGGCACCCATTCCCAGGGTTATGTCACCTGTTTTAAGACAGAGACAAGAGCCAAGACTGGTCATAGTACTGAGAGTTGATTTCTTGCACTCATCTGAAGGAAAACTAAAACCAAACAAAACCTCCTGTCTTCACTGACTTACTGTTGCTGAGGAGCCAACCTGTAGACCCCTGGTTCTCACAAGGTCTCTCTTATCAGCCCATCATTCATTGAAAGGAGAACACTAAAAGATTCTCATAGGAAAAAAAAAAAAAGAGCAGCCCCCAGCCTCAGGTCCTCTACATCTGGAGGTCATGGGTTCCTGCACTTCTTTTGGATGGGGAGTTTACTGTGCCCCTAACCCTGTGATTGCAGACGTGGAGACCTGGGTTGGTAGGGGAGCACAAAGGCAAGGGGTGACATTTAATTATTTAATGCCATGCTCTACTCTGTGAGACTTGTAAGAAAAATTATATTACTTTTCCATTTTGAGCTGCTTTTACTATCATGTGGCAAATTCAGAGCCAAAGTAGCCACCTCAGAGATGGCTGAGTGAGGAGGGCTCAGGTTCCTGCTACCCCTCCAGCATGCCTGCTCTGGACTGCATGAGGGGAAAGCCACCACATTGCCACCCACTTCATTCCCACTCCATTCCCTTCCCTTCAAATGGCAGCTGATCTGGGACATGATAAAGGAGGTAAGTAAAACAGCCCCCTGCTTTGGCTCATTTTTGAAAAATGTTTTTCAAAGCTTTTCAGTGGATATGCATGGTGGTGTGGGCTCCTTCCTTTAGCCATGCTTAAGGTAGAAAACCCCCCAGGCAGGTGCCAGATCCCCACTACTCTCCTCAGTGCCTGCACCATTCCAGCACACTGTACTGTGCACAGTCTGAGGGGAGAGCTGAAGACAATCTCCTCAAGGTCTCCATCCCTGGTGCTGAGGACAAGATAGGCTCCAGTGCCATCCCACTCCGCAGTATCTGGGGTCTTGGCCACTCAGAGTGCCAGGATCACAAGAACAACACGGAGGTTGAGGTCCTCTCAGTTGGAGACCTTATGAGCACTTCTGACACCAGAATCATGAAGGAAGGAACTAAGGAGAAAGATATGCCTCATTTCACTCAAAGCTCAAATTCATCATAAGGTAGTGGACAAGTGTTACCACACAGATTTCTGGCCAAAAAGCAGGATGGGCAGGGCTCTGCCAGGTGAGACTAAGGTGGGGAGAGGAAAAGACTCAGGTACTTTGCAGTTAATTTTACTGAAATAGATTCCAAGAAAATTGTCACAGAGGTGATGTTCCTCTCCTTTCCTTCCCTGCCTCCCCACATCCTTGCTGCAGAGCATCTGAAGTCCCACGACACACAATTCACTCCAGCATTTCTCACTGTAGTGCTTGGGAAATGAGGATCCAAAGCAGAGCTTAGCCACCAGAGGCAGAGGGACAAAGCACAACCATGTCTTAAAAGCAGCATTGGTCTGCTCCTGCACCCATAGAGAGATGAAGAGACAGAAGCACAGCCACTTTACACAGTGAGTAACTTTTAACCCAGAAAATAGCAATGGAAAAAACACTGCCCTACAAGAAAGAAAACATCTTGTTGAAATAGACACTGACAAACACATCTCTCATCAAAAGCTCTCAGCTTTACTCTTAGAACTGAAGCTTCTTGCCTACCTCATTAAAACTGCATGCCCATGGCCAGCGAGGTCAGACTCCACCTTTCCCCAGATGGTCAGGACATGCTGCCATTCCTGGTCACTGAGCCCCATGGTTCACCAAAGGCAGGTCCTGAGTGCTTCCTGCAGCCGTTTGCCTTTCCCCAAAGGGTGGCTGGAGAGCTCACCCGTGGGATTTATAGCCCCTGCCCATAAACCCACACCTGTCAATCGTCAGCTGGACTTCTTGCTCTCTTTCAGGCTTGTCTAACCTAATCAGCTTCCCTGTTTTTTCCTAGGAAGCTATTTTGGGCCAGGTACTATTGTGGGTGCCACTGATGGCATCATTTCTGCTTTTCGTATTGGACTGGCACATGTCCCACTCTAGACAGAAAGGGTACTGCCAGAATGCTTTGCCAGGAGCCTGTCCCAGGTTCCCAAGGACCCAGAGACAGTGTCAAGCTTTATGGGAGGAGATTCCTGAAGAGTACTGTCATCTGCAAGGCCACCCTGCCTCCCTCTCCCCTGGCCTGCCAAGGTCAGACAGGAGAAAAGGCTGAGACAGCCAGTAGCATTGACTCCATCATTCCAAAGGCCTTTCCTTTCCCATAATGATCAAACCATCCTTTTCTCTTGGGGTAACACACCATTTGCAACATGTCCTTAAAAGATAACCAAAGTAGCCCAGTCATTTCCCCAAGAAGGGATAAAAGCTCTATGGAAGCCAGTTCCCCCACACCTGCCTGCTGGGGTCCTGCTGCCTGCTCTTCTGGGGAACACCTAGGATTAGCTGATAGCTGAGCCTGGGTATTGGAGCCAACAGCTGAGCCAGGAGGGTAATTTGCAGCGAACCAGAGACACAAGGACAAAGCAAGGCAACATTCAACACCCATCCAGCCAGCAGTTCTGGTCTCTGTCTACTTCTGTCAAGCCAAACAAATCTCAGTGTTGGAAGGAAAAGCCACTGGACTGACAAACCACATGGGTGTGCTTTGGGAGAGCTCCCAGACTTTCTCCTCCCTCCCTGTCAGGCCTGGTAATGGCCTGGCACACCAGTGGAGTGGCTAGTCCCTTCCAGGGGTGGCTGCACTCAGAGCGCAGCCTGATAGCAAAGCCCAGCTAGCACTCCTGTCCTGAAGCACGCACCTACCTCTGGATGTTCCCAGGGCAAGCAGGTGAGAAATATCAACCAAGGGCTGAAAATACCTGCCTTGGGATTCAGGAGAAGAGCTTGCAACCTCACAGTCTCTACCACAGTGCTGCAAGACCTGAGATGCATCGCTGCCTCTGCAACCTTCCACTCTTTACACCACAGGAACAGGTTCCTGCTCCAGCCTTGCAAGGGGAGAGAAGTACCCACATACAAGGGTAATAGGGCAGCAAGGATGATAGAGGCACAGGGTTTCACATCCCTTAGAAACAAAAGGGAACAGTATGGGTCATAAGGGTGGCAAAAGCCAAACGGAAGTGTCAGCTGGCATCCAAGCCTAGAGATAAGGATATTTTGGCCATTACATGTTGCAAGCCTCTGTCAGCCAAGTCAAACTGTACTCTGAAGTCCTTACCTTCCCTCTCCTCTATGCACCAGTTTGCTTCACATCCAAAAATCCACATCCAACACTTCAATTCCCAGATTTCATCCTGATTTACCTGTGCAAACACCAGGTCACTTCCAATTACCCAAACTAAGCTAAACTGATGGAATAGAGTTTAGGACTCCTCCAGCTAATTCCTCGTGCAGTTCTCCACAGCACAGGGCTGAGACAGGAGAGATCACATATCTGCAACCTCACTGCCCAAGGTCTCACAGCAGTAAGGAAGCATTTGCACCCTCCCGGGCTCAGCCTTGGTAATGATCCTGAATACTGACCTTATTGGTTTACACACCTTTCAGACACAACAAAAACATGCTCCTGGTACATGAGAGGCTGCTGCTTATGCACCGAGTTCTGTATATTCCCCAAGCTACTATGCAGTTGCTGTAATAACTTCATTTGAAATTGGTCGACTCTTTGCTCTCTGTAGCTTTCCCCAGGGCTGTGAGGCCAAAAGTCATGGTATGGACATTAACATTAAATGGTCAGAAGACTTAAAACGAGTATGAGATTCCATATTGCTTTTTTCTGCAAGCAAAGTAGTAATAAAATGAAATCATAAGCTCTTCTCCCTAGAGCTTAAATAAATAGTCTACAGAAATGCTGAAAGCTTTATAGTGCACCAGCCTGCCCCTCAACCCTGCAGCTGTGAAAAGGACATAACATTTTAGGATCTATAGGCCTCTTCTCTTCCTCTTGGGGCAAAATCTATCACTTGCATAATCATCTGGATAAACACAAACCATAGAGAGCCAACATATTGGCTGCTTCCTTTAAAACATGCCAGGTGACTGAATAGCCTGCTTCAGTTAGCTCTGCCCACACCAGAGCTGTGATGGCACATGTGGCTGTGCCTCTGCACCCGCACCTGAAGAACTCTCGCTAAACCGGCATAAACGGACTTTTGATGCTTTTGGCCACGTTTCGGGGTGCACGTCTGGTGCAGTGCGGCCAGTCTCGCCCCACTGCAAAGCCCCCCGTGTGGACGTGCTCGAGTAGACCCTGCTTGACCAGGGTGGAGTGCACTGGGTGACTCCAGCGTCCCTCCCGGCCCGGCCGCTCTGTGGCTCCGCGGCCGGCGCGGGTCCCCCCGGCGTTCCCGACCCGGCCCGGCCCGGCCGGGAGGTGCCGCGGCTCCGGCCCCGTGGGCCATGGCTTGCTGCCACCTCGTGGCCACGGGAGACGGAGCCGCGGGCACCGTCCAAGCCCCTGCCGCGATTTGGAGGCTCGGGGAGATGCCCAACTGATAGTCCTCTCATTTGGGAGACAGGAGAGTCATCCCAGGGCAGGCAGGACTGAAGCGTTGGGTGCAGAGCGTCTGTAGGGGGCTCATTTTCAGTGCGGGTTGTGGAGACATCGGTATTCCTTGGTCACTTGGGAGGCCGTGCCTCTCCCCTATCCCCGGCCTTGATACTGCAGAGGGCTGGGGTGGTGGGATCAGGGCAGAGGAAGATCCCATGGGACAGCAGCAGAGCCACAGCTGAAACTCAGAGTACTGCCAAGGAGAAATGCTGTTCTAGAGACTTCGTGGAGCTTGTTTTACCCAAAAATGTTACCAAAAGGTGTTTAGGGAAGGTCCCCCCATCTAACAGGCTCAGCAGGCAGGTGAAGAGCTATGTCTGACAAAACAGTGGGTGCTGTCCCACCTCTCTCTCCACAGATGGCAAACCTTTCTACAGGTATTAACGAATTTAGACCATGCCACAATCCCACAGATGAAAAAGCTGCTTGTTCTCCCCATTTATAAGGGATCAAAGACGTTCTATGACATGCTTGAGCCCACAGACACACCAGTGAAAGAGCAGGGAATGGCTCTTGAGTATGGCTTTAGAAATATCACCTGTTTTCTGGTTATTACTATGGCTCCACCAGCCAGGTGGAGCTGGGAGGCACAGAGGAATCACACACCAGCCACAGGGATGGACCAGATCCAAGTTTGTTTGGCCACATTCAATTTTTTTCTTAGTGTATCGCTGTTATGAAGAGAGAAATGCAACCCTGGGCTGTGGAGTGAATGTTGGAGAGTACAGCAGTCCCCCACACTGCCTTGGTGTTGGTGGTTAAGAGATCAATTTTCTAGCTCTGTTTCCTCTGCAGACAGGCCTGCTGCAAGTAGAGAAATGGGCACCCAAGAGAGAGGCACTGGCAGAAATCACAGATTTCTTTTTCATTTGAAGTAAGTTTGTGAAATAAACTTTCCAGCAAGGAAAGAGAAAGATGTTCCAAAACCCAGTCCGTCCTCAAGAAACAATCCAAGCACAGCAAAACATCTCAAAGGGGCAAACAAGCACTTTGATCAAATACTTTTTTCTTTTCAATTAGCTTTTTCCCCCATAATACATTTTTTTAACAAGCCCTGAGAGCAGCCAAGGGTCCCATGCTGGGGGTGGTGGTGACAGCAGCCCCAGCTCTGCTGTGACCCTAGGTTGTATAAAGCGTGACATGACGTAAGTAGTGCACACTACTGTGGTCAGAGGGAGGCTGGCACTCCGAAAAAGCCAGGAATATTATATAACAACAACTTACATAATTACCTCTTGCATAATGCCAGGGAAAAGGCCCTCTGTAACGCAGCTGTGGTTTCTATGGCATTTTGCTGAAACACGGCTGCTTCTGAGAGATTCATCTGTGCTTTGTTTCAGGAGCCTGCAGCTCAGTCCATGCAGACAGACAGGTGAGACCCCTGCACTCACAGCAACTTTAGCTGGAGACGTGAGGAATATCGTAATGGTATCTTATAGTCACAGCAGGGCAAGAGCATTGGCTTTCCTGCAGTTCTGCCGTTGACTTCAGTAGTCTGAGAATCAGAAGACTGTCACATAAGAGCACTATCTGAAACTGTGAGCATTGCGTAGCTTCCACTGCTTGTAGGAAATGAGGTGGAGTCTAACTCATGGTGGCAGTGGCCAAATCCCTTCCAGGCTCACTCCTCTCTTCCCCTTGCTCTCAGATGCTATTTTTAGCAATGCCTCCAGGCAGGGCTCCCGCACACTGATGGATTTCAGCAGCTGAGAGGTGACCCGACCTGCTTGCTTAAAAGGAAGACGAAGGACTAGAAGGAGAAGATTTCAGCATCAGGACAAGATGTGGGCTGTGAGTTTGCTAAGTACTTACCAGTATTTTGGCATGGATTCTCTCAGGGATCATGTCCTATGCCATAAAGTCAGAGACAGCTTTACCTTCGCTTCAGTGCTCACAGGATCCAGTCTTTGGTGACTATCCGACATAACACAGGCACGACCCACAGCTCCTGTGCAATTATCGAGGCATCTCACCGTGTGTGTGACTCTGCACAGCACCTGGACAAATCATTTATCTCAGCTAAGCAAGACACTTATTGCAGAGCAGCACTTGTATTCAGTGGGAGAACATGTGGGAAAGCAGCAGGGCAATCCAGGACAAGAATATTTAGGCTACAATATAGAAACTGAGGCTGTCTCTGAGGCTGCACCAGCTATCTGGGGATGCAAACCTTCTGTGAAGGACTGGGAATGCAGAGAACAAAAGGACTGAGGATTTTGTGGGGGAAACTGTGAATGCAGTTAAAGGAAGAGTATGATTAGAGAATAACAGGCAGATTTTAAAGCCTTGCCCACCCAGGAGCAAAAGGACATAATTATTGTTTAGAGGTAAGAACACGGATTATACCAGTGAGACCCTGGAGATCTCTAGGAGTCAGTGGGAAATGTGGCATGCAGCAATCCCTTCAGGTGATTTAGACTTCATAACACCATAATGGCACTCAGGGACTTGTGTACTACTCACTGAAATACTAAAGCAAGAGAGGAATTCCTCCTTCATCAGAATAAAATGTTGTAACCAGAGTCTGCTGAAGGACAACTGAGAAATGCAAGGGCCACAAAAATGCGTATGGGCAAAAAAAAGTCAAGCAATCAGGCTGCATTCAATATTGGGTGTCTGCCTGCCACCCTGAGCATTGCAGCACCCACAGGAAGCTGCAATGGAGATGCTTACAGCATGGTTGGGGCTGGGATTTCGTGATCAGGTTAGACTGAAATCCAGGAACCTGGAAGGGGTGGCTGTTCCCACACCATGCCTTATGCCAGAGAATGTTCTCATTCTCCTCTTCCCAGTGCCTTGGACATACTGGGTGGTGCCTTGCAAGGTGCCCTGCCGTGTAAGAGTGTGGGGTGTGCTCTGGGCATGGCCGGGTTCTGCTGGAGAGATGCTCACGTGCCTACAAAAGCAGCAGCAATTGTAGCATGGCCAAGACCAGAGTGAGAGCAGCCTCGGCAGTGAGAGCTGAGCCACTGTGCAAACAAGCTCCCTCTCTGCAGCCCAGCTTTCCTTGGGACACACGGGCACCCGTGCCCAGAGTCTGCAGGGAGCCAGCAGTGCCTGGCTGCTGGCTGAACTCTCTCGACAATGAATAATTCCTCCTGTCTGAGCTGCTCCTCAAGGAGGAGTTAACCAGGCCTCAACACAGAGTGCACAGCCTAGCTGTGGGTTCAGCCTCCCTCAAGGAGGGTGGGAGAGCCCATTGCTGCATGGTAAAATGGGGTGATACAGCTGCAAATTGTCTTCTCAGCCCCAGTGGGCAGGCAATGGCCCTCAAGGTATCAGCACTTAATAGGAGGCTGTGCATGGTTTTAAGTTGAATTTGGAGGCAATACCAGGAGAGCCTCCCCTACCTCATGATGCCTGTGCAGCTCTTTATGAGGGCTTGAAATGAACTGAATTAAGGAACTGGTCTGAGTTTAAAGTAACTGAGTTTATCTTTTGGAGAATGTATTTTGAAGCCAGATAAGTTCCACTGTGTGGTTTGTCACACAGCTGGACTGATGCATGCTATTCAGGGGGGCTGGGGGGAGATGGAGGCAGAGCTACTTATGCAGGCATCCTTTGTGAGAGAATGTCCTGGGTTATGGG
>WBMZ01017255.1:0-26682 GCA_013400975.1 Atrichornis clamosus | reverse complement strand
CCGGCGGGGCGGGGCAGGGGCGGGGACAGCCCTTAACTCCTTGGGACCCGCCGCCGCCGCCGAGCCCGGCAGAAGACCCTCCCGCCCCGCCCCGCCCCGGCGGGTAGCTCCGGGTTCCGCACGCCTCGACGTTCGCATCCACGCATCGGCCCCCAGTGGGTACCGGGAGGGCGTATCCCTAGGTGCCAGGGTGGGCTGTGAGGTCCTGAGCTCCCGGGGCACGCCGTGGGCAGACCCCACGGACACAGGACTTTGTCCCCAAACCTTGGGTGCGCCCTGCAGGCGTGGGACTCTTCCTCCCCTGGGTCTCACTTGGATACAGACTGTAGTTGCGAGAATTCCTTTCTCCCCTCTACAAGGCGTTCTGCCCAGATGCCTCGTGTAACTACGGTACTCTCTTTGTCCGCATAGCACCCAGTCCCTGATGGTTGGACACAAGGTGTGGAGATCTGGTCGATCTCCCCATATATCCAGTTCCACCCTATATAGTGTCGTGGATCCAGTTCCCCCATACAAGCAGCTGGTGCCAGGATGAGCCCCATTGGTACAGGCTTGGATGTCTCCACACAGGGGCTCTACTTCTCCCCGAGCACCCACCCCAACCTGGATGGTGTCCCGGGGGCAGTGGGATTGTCCTCCGGAGGAGCAGGGAAGTGCATTTTCTCAGTGACAGCGTGCCTGTTGCACCCTTTTGCATTCCTGCTTTTCCTGAGCCCTTCCACTTCTCCTCAGTTTCCTTCTGCTTCCTGCTCACCCCCTCAGGCCTTTTGCCTGCTCTGAGGCTGATCTGTCCTGTCCTTCCTGCCCAGGGACTTTCTGCAGCTGGATCTGCCCTTGCTCAGTTCCACACATTTCGCTGACGCTCTCCTTGGCATCCACCTGCCTGTGCTGGCCCAACCCCGCCTCAGCCGCCTCCTTGGGTGCTGCCACAACCCTGACTCTGCAGCTCACCCCAAACTGCTTTGCTCCAGCTATTTTCCTGTGTGGTGGGACTGGCTGCACATGCCCTGCACAACTCTAGCTGCTTTTCCCAGCAGGAAAAGCAGCTGTATAGATTATCTCCTGGTGTGGCATTTTTTGGCCAGTGCTCAGCTCCAGTTGCCACCAAGCACAGCATAAACACCATGGACCATGAGCCCTGGGTTTTCCTCATTGTCCCAGGAGTGAGAATAATCCTGTGGGCTAAGGCAGGGGAACAGAGCCTCTGACTTATTTATGGTGGAAAAGTGCCCTACCCTCCCCCTAGGAATTCGTGGTATTTCTGCTCTTCCAGGCCTGCAGAGGGAGTGGGTTTATGCAGGGCAAATTTCCTACATACATGTAGGCAGGCAGAGCCTGGAGACAGGGCTCTGCCAGTCGCTGTCTCACAGGGTCTGAGCCATCCTTTTCCTCACCAGAACCACTCCAGCCTGCCAGGGAGCTAGATGGCATGTGCCAGGGAGGCTGTTGCAGGCATGGGGTAGATTGCTGTGTAACAGGTCACATTCTTAGGTTTCCTCGGCCTCACATGTCTGTCCTGCTGACAACAGCCTGACAAAATGACAGGAGTATCTTCGTGGATGAGAGGACAGTCCAGCATCTGCCTGTAGGGACAGAGGGCTGCAGGCTGTGCCCTTCTACCCTGCACGTCCAGCTGCAACTGCTCGGATGGGTGGCAGTGGCTGTCCTTCGTGCCTACCTGGGCTCAGCCCTGGTACCTGAAATCTGAGCGTGCTGCTGCACCCACAGCCCAGTGACCAGCTCCTCATTGGTGTAGGAAGCCCCTCAGAGGAGCAATGACAGCTCAGCTGGGGCAAGAAGGAGAGCCTCTCCCTTGAACCCCCTGGCAGTCAGGGCACTGCAGCGGAGATGGGGAGTCCTGGTGAGGCATTGTGCAGAGAGAAACTCAGGACCACTGCCTGATCAGAGCTCCTGCTGCTCACAAGTGACTGAGTATACATCCAATTAAGTTGTAATGGATAAATTAAAGCCCTGGAGATGGCTCTGACTGTGGAAATTGCTGCTGCAGGATTTGCAGTCCCTTCTCTCATCAGCACTGGTAACTCAACTGTGCTATTTCCATCACGCTCTGCTCCTTCCTGCCACAGCAGGGCTGAGCTGAGACATGGCTGAAAGTCTCCAGTGCCCCAAATCCCTCCCATGGTGCAGGCAAGTACACTCTGGACAGCTGGGTGCAGTCAGGCTGGGCTGAGCCTGCAGCAAACCCTGAATTAAGCTTCTCAGTCCCTGGTGAGGAAAAGCAGAAAGGAGGTCTCCCTGGCTGTACTCTGCTCACGTGGATCTGCAGGGGAGAGAGGAGGGGGGCTTTGTCCTCTTTGCCCTTCTCTTTCTGGGCTCTGCACCCTTCCTCTCTCACAAGGAGAAGGCTCAGAGGTTAATAAACATCTTCACCCTGCCTGCTGGAAATGGTGCATCACCCAGGCAGAGCAGGGGCAAGAGCCTTCAAACAGCCTAGGGAGGCTGGAGTTGGAGAAGTGCAGGGCTGTTCTGTAATGATCAGGGCACACTACAGGTGTGGGGTGGCCAGGCTGTATGCAGGGCAGTAAGGGATACACAGGGTCTCCACACAGAAAACGGGGACCTTGCTGCATCCCCACCTCTATTCCACAACAGCACGTGTGGCACTGGGGTCCTTGCAGAACAGCTCTGATTGGAATCAGCCAACACTAACCAATCCTGACCAAAGTCCTGCCCTGCTCAGAGCTCCAGAGCCAGAATTGTGCAGTCCCCTCCTCTGAACACATGTGCGAGGGCCCATCCATACCTAACGCTCCTTCTCTGTAAATACTCTGGAAAACCAATTGGCTCCTGCTGCCAGGAGTTCTGGGATGACTGCTGGGAGGGAGTGTGTGAAGCTGTGTCAGAGCAGGCACAAGGCTTCAGAGCATGAGGGTTTTCCAGCCTGCAGGGACTGTGCAGACACAGAGGTGAGCAGGACAAAGAGCATGGTCTGACTCAAATGACTCCCTTTGGTGCTTGTCTCCAGAATGTGGGTGCAGCCTCTTGGTCCCAGGTGTCCTCTCTCCTCCTGTGCCAGAAAACCTCTGCTCTTTTTCCACATTACGCATATCATCCAGCCAATGTCCACACCTCACTCCCAGGTCCTGTATGTTCCCCAGCTCCTTGCTTGTGGAAGGACTGTTCCCTGAAAAACATCTGCTTCTCCTCTGTAGGAGGTAAGACGTGAGGGAACTGCAGGGGCTGTTACAACCTGCTGGGAAGTCTGGTCAGTTCGAGACATCCGGGGTACATGGGAGAAGGTCCCAGCTGCAGCCTGGTGACATCCAGCAGCACCCAGTACAGGTGATGCAGCAGGACTACATTTCCCAGTGCGCTGTGTGCTGCTGAGCCAGCAGGGCCATGCATGTTCCACACCCGGCACCATGGCTGCAGGCTGCAGCACCCCTCGTCCAGCTGCGGGCAGTGACTGACAAGGTCCCTGCTGTGCAGGCACATTGCTGTGCCCTCATTCCCTCCCTGTCACTCCAGCTGCAAAGCCGTTGCGGTGTTGTCTGCAGCATGAGGGCTGCAAATATTTGTTGTGTCATTAATATTCTTGAGGCATAGTCAGCAGAGCACCTGGCAGCATTTGCTCGCTGCCTCCTGATATCTCTTGTCGATGCTTCTCATGCCTGGGTGCCAGGGCTGTGACATCCATGGAGACAGCATCCACATTCATCCCCGTCCCTCAGTGCTGGGCAGTGATTTCAGCTCCCTGCTCTGCTTATCCTCAAGCAAACCCCAGTGCCTGTGCCAAGGGGCACTGATGCCTGAACCCAGCTGAGTTTGTGCCTGCTGGAAGCCCCACGGGGACAGTGAAATTGAAAACATTGAGAACACTGATAAAAGGAAGCCAGGCACCATCTCTGAAAAGGGGGGGACAGGCAGCGCTAGCTATGCCTGCACCACCTGTGACTCAGAGTGACGTGACATGCAGCCATGTGAGCACAACTGCATAGAATCACAGAATGGTTTGTGTTGGAAGAGAATTAAAGATCATCTTGTTCCAATCCCTCTGCCATGGGCGGGAACACCTTGCACTAAAACAGATTGCTAAAAGCCTCATCCAACCTGGCCTTGAACACTGCCACGGTGGGGACATCCACAACTTTTCTGGACAACCTGTGCCAGTGCCTCACCATCCTCACAGGAAAGACTTTTTTCCTAACACCTAATATAAATCTAGATTTTTGTTTGAAGCTACTCCCCCTTGTCCTATCTCTACACTTCTCTCTGCAATTTCCCTGTAGGTCCCCTGTAAGATACTGGAAAGTTGCAATGAGGTCTCCACAGAACTTTCTCTTCTCCAAGTTGAAAAGTCCCAACTTTCTCAGCCTGTCTTCACAGGGAGGTGCTCTAGTCCCCTTATCAGCTTCATAGCCCTCCTCTTGCCTTGCTTCAACAGTTCCATGTCCACATTTTTGCAGTGAATAAGCACTACACGTGCTTATTCACTTCACAGGTCACCAGGACCTGGTCTCCTCATGCCAAACAGTTAGGGGCAATGCTACCATCTCCAGCATCACCCACCGTGCCCCTGAACCCATCTCACAATACCTGCCATGCTCGCATCCTTCAAGACTCCCCAGCAGGTATCAGGGGCTTCTCCTTTTCCTCTTGACCTGGACCTGGGAAATGCAGCTTACAGCAGCTCCACGCTCATCCCAGGAGGCTGTGTCAGCCTTGGTCTATCTCCTGCATCTTGCCAGGCTATTAGTAATATTCCCCAGGGGTATTGCAGCACACCTGAAGGGCTTGTGGTTCTGCCAGATGCGAGCCAGGAGCAGACATGGTCTGGCTGCAGTGATGGGACAATCCAGAACTACGTGAGAGCGGACTGGCCTTGGACGAGGTGGTGCCTGTGACCCACAGCACCAGTTGCAGGAGAGCAGGTGTGCTGGTTTCATCTGGGATAGAGTTCATTTTCTCCCTAGTAACTGTTTCAGTGCTGTGACTTGGATTCAGTATGAGAACAATGTTGATAACACACTGATGTTTCAGTTGTTGCTCAGCAGTGCTTACCCTCTTTCAAGGGCTTCTCAGCGTCCCATGCTCTGCCAGAGGACAGGTGCACAAGAAGCTGGGTGGGAGCACGGCCAGGAGAGCTGACCCAAACTGGCCAAACGGATATTCCATACCACAGAACATCATTCCCGGGAGCTACTGATCACTGCTGGGCACCAATAAGTGGGTACTGAGCAATTTGTGTTGTGCATCATTTAATTCACTTAAGTTTTAGCCTTCTCCTTTTAATTGCAATTATTACTTTTTTATTCTTGTTTTATTTTATTTTGTTTTATTCTTATTATTGTTTTTATTCTTATTATATTTAATTTTGTTTCAGTTATTAAACTACTCTTATCTAAACCCACAAATTTTACTTTTTTCTCCCCACATCTCTTCCCCACCGTGGCACGGAGAGAGCGATTGAGCATCTGTGTGGTCCTGGGTTCCCAGCTGCAGTTGAACTGCAACAACAGGGCAGCAAGAGCCTTCACCCATGGCTCATCACTGCCCTTTGATCTGTATGGCTGGATGTTTCTGCAGGGAGCAATTCAGAAGCAGCTCAGCAATGTGTAGGGAAAGGCCCGTTAGGGCATGCATAGCTCGGCACAGTGCCTGCCAGAGACCCGACAGAACACACCCACACGCACAGTTCACCCCAGAGACCCTGCCCCAACAAACCAACATCCTCATGCTTGCCCTGGCTTCCTTACCCATTCCAGAACTGACAAAAAATAAACCTTCTGGAGGAAAGCAATCCTGGAGAACTACTCCCCTTTGAGCACTGAGCTTCTGTTCGGGAAGGGCATATCCCACCCCACCCACAGTAATGTGGGTGAGAGAGATGTTTCCCAGTCCCTTCTGCTCCTCTGACACCAGGTAGAGACTGTGGAACCTTGCTTATTCTCCCAAATGCCTGAGCAAGAGGTGTGTGCTGCAAGGAGCTCCCCACTCTTGAGACCGTGGTCACTCAGGCCACACCTCTTTGAGTCACTCCTCGGCCTGACCATAGTCCTGTAATTAACCACACCATGCAGTTTTGTTTATTGACACAGCTTTGGCCCGGACTAAATAGGGCAGGTTCAAGGGAGGTCATTGCTTATATTATTCACAAGAAAAAACATGGACACAGCCACCTCTGGGAAGAGAATTCATCTGTGTGCCTGTCCTCCTGTGTCTGTTGCCTTCCCCTTTGGCTTCCTCTCTCTGTGCTGGGGCACAGGGGAGCAGTGTGAGAGTGTTGGGCTCTGGGTGCCCATGGGACCCATTCTCCTGGAGGTCACTGTTGCCACAGCCATGTGTGGGCTGTAATGCTGTATCCAGGTGTTGGAGGAGCTGGAAAGTGAAGCAGCAGTTCCCTGTGCACTAGAAAATCAGGACGTCCCTATGACTGGAGGCACTTCCTAGCCATTTCCCATGTCCTTGTGCCCTATCCAAACTCTGTCCAGGCAGGGCAGGCTGAGGCATCTCAGGCTGGAGCATGGCCTCCCTGCATGGGGAGGGAAGGCAGCTGTGCTATGTTTGTCGTGGAAGCCGCCGCTTGCAGCCAATTCAATCACAGCTCTCTATTGCTTCCCCCAGCTGTTGAAAATCTCATTAGGTTTAGCGAGCTCTGCGAGCAGCCCTGCCAGCCTTCCTCATGTCCTGTCTCCTTCCATGAGTCCAGGCACTCTGACTGCCTGGGGCCTGGAACAAAAATCCATCCTGCCCTCCAGCACACATGGGTGGGTCTGGCACAGAAAAGGTGTACCAGGATTTTCCTGAAGACAAGGGCAAGGCAAGGAGGTGTGTGTTGTTCTTAGTGGGCACATCTCGACAGCACAACAGAGGAAGGGCACAGGGCTGTCCACACGCAGCAGACTTGTCTTCCTCAGTGAGTCAAAAACAGGGAAAGAGGGTGGGTCCCACTTGTGCTCTTAGTGTCAAACGTGAGGCTGATGGTCCCAGACCAGCAGCAGCACAAGCAAAGGATACTTGAGCCAGGACAAATGGTGGCAGGTGGGATATATGCTGGCTCCAGCACAAGGCAGAGCTGAGACAAATGGGGCACGGCTTTGATCTTGCTATGTCCTGCATGCTGGAGCCCAGTTCCATTAATACCTTTGATTACTGTAACCTAATTTCTGTCCACCAGTGTTATGGGTGGCTGGTCACCCCACCCTGCGGAACCCTTGTTCTGATTGCACCAGCACTGGACTGACTGGTCTCTGGAGGGTAATTACAGCCAAGAGACACCTGATGCTGCAGGCTGTCCGTGAGCCAAGTGTGTCAAAACCAGCCTAGCACCTGGGATGAGGCATGGTGAGCCCTTTGTGGGTCATTCCGGAGCATCTGTGTGGATGCCTTATAGCCTGGACTCTCACGAAGAGGGACCACAGAAAGCATCATCCATGTTTCTGCTGGCTGAAGGGGCATAGGGTTCCCCATGGAAGGTTTTGCACGAGACAGGACCTTCTCTTTTCCCCCAGGTTGGCTGTGACGCTGCTGTAGATCTGCTCAGTGTCTTCCCCTTGAACTGATCTTGAGCTGGAACACATGTGACTTTATGCACGTATTTATACAACAAAGGGCAGCTCCTCTCTGAGCTCCGGGCACTGTGCCATCCACACCACTCACACTGACTTCAGGACACAGTGCTCTCTTCTCTCCTTCTCCCCCACCTGCCCAGCCTCTGTGGGGAGTAGGATCATTCCATGAGAAGCCTCAGTCAGGGACTGAAGGCTGGGGATGACATTAGGCTCCTGGGGGTTCTGCAGGGCCACATGCTGTGAGGCAGGGGGAGCAGGGGCCTAGCCACGACCTTGGCTTTCCAGTGTCCCTCGTGTGAAGGAAGCTGCCCTGGGGAGGCATAGCACTCTGCTGATGGCACCTGCAAAACCAGGACATGGACAGGCATCCTGTTATAGGTAAGGTAGGAGTTGTGCCACCTCAGGGTCCCCCTGGCAGCAGCGATGCCTCTTCCAACGCATGATTGCTGCAGCACCAGGCAGGATCATGGGGCTTTGCAGACCACAGAAGACCTGATAACACCACCAGCTGTGCCACCTTTGCCCCTCCACCAGGCTGCTGGCTCCATTTCACTGGAGAAACCACTGCTTGGCTTTTCCTTCCTTTTTCGTCTGGTTCCTTTTGGGGTCAGCATATTTTGAGCACTCATCTCTTCCCAGATATCCTGAGTAGCATAGGTTGTTTCTCAGGATTTGCTTTTCTCCATGCAGGCTGAGAACTGTAAAGGGGAAGTCCAAGACCCTTGTTTAAGATCTGTGTATTGAAGGAGAGACTCATGGCTCCACCTAAGACTCCATCAGTTGTCTGTGAAAGAGAACTGCAACGAGTGGGGTCAGCACATGGGGTTTGGTGTAGCATTCAAATGGGAGCCACGCAGACAGGCTTGAGCAATGAGGGAGGTGCAGGGTGAAGAATCTGGCAAGGAGATAGAGAGCTGCTCCACTCAGGCAGAGGGAGAGACCACTGGCCCAATATGCCACCCCTGACAGAGCAGATGGCAGGATGCGGGTATAAAGCACAAGGGCAGAAAGAACAGATCAGGAGTCTGATCTTGGTGCAGAGAGTCTTCAGGCAGCAAGGTTTGAGGGGAAGTTATTCTGACCTGAGATACTGCCCCAGAGCTTAAAATTTCCTCCTCCTGGATTCAGCTACCTTCTCTGTCCAAGAACCAAGGTGGGACGTGCTGAAGATGGTTTGGGGGATGAAAACAGGAATGGCTGGACCAGATGTGGAACTGCTTGGATGTCAGAGCTGAAACCCCATTTCTGGGCACATCTTCCTCAAACCAAAATGCAGTATCCCATACCCCCCCAGCTTTACTCCACTCTGCTCCCAGCTGCGAACTGCTTATGTCCAATTTTATGTGCTAAAAATACCTTTCTGGGCAGTCAGCAAATGTGCAGCCAAATGGGAGATGTTGGCAGTCTGAGCATGAAGGGGGGTCAGGGTGTATTTGGGGTTGTTGTGGGCTGCAGCACCAGGCCAGGAGGGCCTGGGTGGGCTGGGCAGCGGGCAGTGAGTTGGCTGGCAGTTTTGCAGAGGGACATCAAGGTAGCAGTGCTAGGGCAGAGTCTTGCTTGGCTTAGGTGTGTGCTTCTGGGGAGAAGGCCATGGCAGGGGGGGCATGTGTTAGTGCGCTCAGAAAGGTGGGTAGATGGAGAGAAGTCAGCAGGTCTTTCTCCCTCCCCTGGGAAGAGGTGATGTAGCAGTCAGAGCAAAGGGATTATCCTTTGCAAGCCCCCAGGGCCTGCCACTACTCTGTCCAGCATTCTGGAGTGCTCTCCTGGGAACTCTGCAACATGCTGGGCTGTGCCCTGTCACAAGTCTGCTCTCAGCACACCTGTCCTGGGTCAGACCTGGCAGCTTCACAAGCCACCTTGGGAGCTGGGATGGTAGCCTTGTGCTAGTCTTGGTAGCCTTGGGTGACCAATTCCACAAGAGGAAGTCCCTGCCCCTGCTGCTATCACCAAAACTGGGTGACAGCAAGGGTGCCCCAGTGTAACCCCTCTCTCAGGTCAACACAGCTTCCTGCAGACCTCCCAGATGTTTTGCCGGGTTCAAGGCAGACCATGGTAACTGATCATGACCAGGCCGTCACCTCTGCTTCTCAGCAGTACTGGGGCTCCCCATAGGTCTGGCGTTCTACCGCCAGCTCTGTAGATATGCTGTAGGGATTTGAGATGTCTGTGTTCTACGGTCATTTTGGGAAAGGGGCTGGAGAGTTCCTAATATCAGAGTGACATGCAGCATGGGCCATTGTCCCATTCATGGCATTGCAAGATCCCTGTGTGGAAGGAGGTTTGGAGCTGGTGATGTTGGAAAGGCGGCTGGAGGGGTGAGGAAGAGCCCGCAGTACACCTCGAGTCTGGGCTCTAGATGGGATCCTATGGGCATTTTCTAATTCTCCCTGCCAGAAGAGCCCCTAGGTTCTGGCAGCCCTGACTGAGGCAGACTCTGCCTCCTGGAGACAGAGCAGCAGCCTGTGGGGAGCCAGGCCCCCACATCACACGGAGTCATGCGCTGGTGCTGTGCAGGGAACAGACCCCTTTCTGACCTTCCTGGGGCTGGATCTGACTGGGTTACCCTCCTCAGGCCTGGTTCTGACCCAGCACCTTTGGGATGACATCCCAGCCTGGCTACAGCCCACCCTCATCACCATGGCTGTGTCTGATGAGCAATAGGTACACTCCATACTGACCTCCTTTGGGGACAGGTATGAGGTAGGGACAAAGATCAGACCCTAATATGCTTCTGTTATTTGTGAGTTCTGACAGAGGAATAGAATTTACTGCAGGGGAACATGGTGGCAGTGGCATGTTAGCAGTACTTTCCACAAAGCCTCATTCTCAAAAGCCACAGCTACTTCTCCTTTCCTTGTGGTTTTGTGGATTATTTGGAGCTCTCAATGTTCTTCTCTATCAGAAGTAAAACTGACTGTACATTGCAGGCGGTTTGGGTTTTTCTCTCTGCAGTCCGAAAGTCTGAGTCCTGGTAGTTCTTCCATGAGCAAATGGCCCCTCAGGAAAGAGCCCATCAGTCATGTTGGCTATGATATTGAACTGGATGCATACAACTGAGTGTGCTGGCTTTCAGTATTTCTTCAGCATTTTTCTAGCGGATGTTATACACTGAGACAACAACAAATATCAGAAAATGATAAATTTCTACAGAGGGAGACGCCAAACACAAATTGCTAGCCCTCAGTGTCTTTCAGGACAAGGAAAAAGAAATAATCACATCAGCAGCAATAGGAAGACTGTTGTACCAGATGTGAATTTTTGAAGCTTGGCTGTTTAATTTCACTGGTTTTGCTTCTTTCATGTGCCAAGGAGAGTCAGAGAGAGTGCCTGTGTCTAACTCTGGGATTTTAAAAGGACACTACCCAGTGTGTGCTGGCTGTGGCCATTCTCCTGGGTGCTTGCACCTTTGCTGACCACACAGGGGCAAGAAAAGCCTGGTTCCCAAAGGGATCTTCCAAGGAAAGAGGGAGGACATGACTTAGTGCTGCTGCTCCTCTTGCTGCAAGCTTTCTGGAAGGCTTTGTCCATTAACCTCAAAACAGCTGCATGTGACACAGCTGGACTTGATGTACTGATGTTCCTGAAGGGACCTTAGGAGAGATCTAGTTTACAGAAACCCCTCAGTGTAGCTGCTTTACTAGGATTATACAGATAGATACACCAAGCACTGTCCTGAGGATGGTGGTTCCTGGGAAAGGATCTGCCATGGAACCCTGTGCCAACAAGTCCCAGCTGGGTGGTGAAAAACACGCTGGGTGACAGCACCCGTTCCCAGAACACTGATTGTACCATAAGGCAACTGTGCTTGTCTGTCTAGGGAAACACACGGAGAGAGACTGTGTAAACCACAGAGTTGAAAGAAAAATGGCCCAGGAGAGCTGCCAGAGCACAGGGAGACAGGAATCATGGGAGCTTGAGGCCATGCCACACTGTGTGAGCTGGAAAGGGGCTCAGAGAAGAGCTTGGTGGTGATATGTGCAGGGGCAGGAGACTGGAGCAGTGTAAGTGAGCCTAAAATGGAGAGCACTTAGAGAATTCTCATACCATAGACTCATACCCAAAGACCCTGCCAAATCTCAACAGTAACAGGAAAAAAACTTCTCCACCCAGCTCCAGGAATACCCTCTTACCCCCAATATTGTGCACACTCTGTCCATGTCAAGAGCTTCACATCCTTCAAGGCAGTGACAAAGTGTAACTCAAAGCAATGTAGCAGGAAAGGTTTGGAGGACAAAGGAAATGAGAACACTTTCAGGTTCAAGAGCTTGTCAGATCTGGAAGCTCTGCTGGTGGAGTTCAGCAACAAGAATGTTGTAGCTGGATCAGGTCAAGATAATAAGAAGAGAGATTTTTGGAAGTACTTAACAGATGTGTGGATGTGGCACTTATGGACGTGTTTTAGTTGTGGGCTTAATGTGCTGAGTTAGTGGCTGGACTTGATGATCTTAGAAGTCTTTTCCAACCTAAGTGATTCCATGAGTTGAAGGCAAAAGTGATGCATGATAAGAGCACCCTGGGTGGCCTTGGGCACTAATCAGGGGTGTGTTCCTCAACATCCTCCACTGGATCTGGAAAGAGAGAGGAGAGAGACAGATGTGAGAAGATTTTGAGGTGTTTGTGGGAGCAGGGCTATGGGAGCATGAGGTAGCCAGGAAAAAAGGCTGAACCAAGGCACAGGGGAGACCCCACCAAGCCTGTACCCGCTGTCTGTGTGAAGATGGGTGAGAATCAACACTGAGGCTGGTGGGACGCTCTCTTTCCAAAGAGGAAGCTTCTTGCACCACATGTGATTTCCCCACGTGGCTCTCCCATTTCTGTGTGAGCGCCTCTCCTGCACGGGGTTGCACGGACACTTTTCCTGAGTGGCTCACACGGGGTCCTGCCTGGGGGCTTCACGCCAGCATGGCCCTGCCATGGCCTCTGGCATTTCTCCTGGTCTTTGCTCCTCTGCTGGTTGCACAGGGACAGATGCACCATGGTTCTGTGAGCCCGCGGGTATCTAAGGAAGCAGGTAAGAGTGGATTGTGCCTCTCTCTTACAAAAATGGTTTTGCTGCTCCTCTCCCTACATATTTGCTACACAGAGATACCCTGTTCAGCCCATAGATGAGGCTGTGATAGAGCTGAAGCTGGTGTCTGCATCAGGCTGAGACACACAGGCATCCTTTGGGTTGTGGTGGGGCAAAGCTCTGTTTGGGATGGAGGGCAGCAAGCCTCGGTGTGCTGGGAAAGCCTCCATGAGCATGGGAGCAGCAGTGCCCCTCTAGGAAGAGGGTAGTGTCCCCTAGAGCAAGAGGTGGCTCTTGTTATGCAGCAGACAAATGAATCTGGTGTAATCAGAGCAGTGATGGCCTTTCTGGGCAGTCCAAGCAGCATCCCTGTCACAAGGGAAGATGGTGATGGTGTTTGTCAAAAATATGGGGAGCTGTGAGATGATTCCCTCTGTTAGCTGGGATGCCTGCTCTCTCCCATAGTTCCTGGGGTTGAGGGAACTGTAGTTTGGTGGGATTGTTCACATCAAGAGGCTTGTTCTGTTCTTTCTCCATGCCAGGAGGGCTAGGGGCCCCTCCTGGGTCTCTGCTGGGCTCTTCCTATGAAGAATGTGGGCTTTCCTATAGTGATTGTGTGCTGTGTCCTGGGGTTGCTGATACCTGTTGAGGTCCCCATGGGGCACAGGAGGGCTAGGGGGACTGAGCTCTGAATCATTGTCTCTGTAGGGAAATGGGAGCAGAAGTGGCTTTGCCAAGTTCACCAGATGGATCGTGAGTCATGCTGCCCATCACTGGTGGCTGGAGGGATGCTGCCCCTCCAGCAGTGGGCATCTCTCAGCTATCCTGGGCAGGATGGGGCCTCTTCTCTCCTCTTTGTCTGTACTCATGTCTGGGACTGACCCAAAAGGATCCCGGATGCCATCCTTGGGCAGGAGTGTGAGGATGTGTGTGTTACTTCAAGGGGGAGGAAGGTGTGTGATGGGGATGCCTAATGAGGATGGCAGCGAGCCCAGGGTTTCATGTCTGTCGAGTAGTTTGTCTGTCACGGTGAAGTGTGTGATCTGAGAGCTCTGGGAGAGATCCAGCTGAGGGGGAAGTTTCATGTCTGCACCACACACATGGTTGAAAAGGATGGGGCTGGAGACCACTGTCCTTTGTGGTGGAGAGCTGGAAGCAGGGTTGAGATGATGATGGCGTGAAAATCTGCTACCAGACAGGGGAAATGGTGAGTGCCTGCTGGGAGGAAGTGGGCAGCTGTAGCTGAAGAGAGTTGTTTCATCCTCATTTAGGGAAGGCCGTCTCCACCCCCGATGCCTCCTCATGGACTTGTTTTGCACTGAGTGAGCAAGTCTAGGTGACATGTGTACCAGAGCAGGATGAGGCAGACTCATTTTGGGTTAAGTGCAGTGACAAGGCTGAGCACATGGAGCAGGGTGTGAACTTTGTGGTCAGTGGTCTGAATGTAAGTGGTCTGAGGGTGAAAGCTTATTTCACTCAGTGTGTAAAAAGCTGATCCACACACGGAGTCAAGGTATTTGATTGATTTACAGTTCCACGCAGAAAAGGGTGCCAGGTGGCAAATCCACACAGCCAGCACAATGAGGCACACAAACGCAGGTATACTTAAACAGACGCAATCTTTGGCTATTAGTACATCTCACTGAAGTCACTGCTTGCCTGAGTTACTGTGACTCATCCTTTCCCCTCTTCTCTGTAAAAGCATAGTGTTCCAAGAAATCGTGGTACATGCTTGATGAGTGGTGGTCTTTTTGAGGAAAGGAGCAAATGAGCTAAGGACGTGGATTCTTTGCTGCTGTAAAAAGCAAGGATTCATCGCTAGGGTGATGAATAACAACAAAACTGGTCAAAACTGGGTGGTTGTTAGCTCATAGTTAAACATCCTGGATGAGAAGGGTGTTATCTTTTTTATTTTTCCCCTTTCAAGGATTTTGACGTTTCATTTTCTGTCTGCTTCATTGTTGTCTTTATTGCTTCCACTGCTGAACTGCTTTGTTCTTGTTATCTGGAACTTTCTGTCTGTTATTTACCGTTGCTGCTGGCAGTCTCTTCATGGGGCCAAGCTGGGGAGTCTGCAATGGCAGCAGGGACTCTCTGGGTCTGGTGCACTCCCATAGACTGTATCTGCGGGAGAGAGCAGCATCCACCAGGTGCTGGGTCCCTCTGGCTGGGGTCCCTCCGCAGGGGGGTGGGCAGGAGGACCTGTGGATAATCCTCCTGCATTGCCCCTGAGGGTGGGAGGAGGATTAATGCACCTGGGGTTTGGGGCTCACCCATCTCTGCCACCTCTCTGAAGAGACAGGGACCAGCACTGCTCTGGACAGAACACCCTCGCCCCTGAGGATGCTGCCAGAGCCCAATGACCCTCAGGGCTCTCCCTCCTGGCCTTTGCACACAGGAAAATGTACAGCTCCCTCAGACTGGGACCCCAGGCTGCAGTTTACCCCAAAGAAGAGCAGCTATGCCTTGAATGAACTGGTGCAGCTGAGCTGTGCTGGGGAGTCTGTGCCATCCATCCCTCAGATCAGATGCATTTCCAACAAGACTCAGGCCCAGTGGAATGAGACTGCTACCTGCAAAGGTAAGCACAGCCCTGCACCAGCCTTACCCAGGGTCCTGAGCTGGTGACAGGTCTGGTCATGCACATGACAGTCCAGGAATGGGAGACCTGGATGCCTTGACCTTCCCCCGTGTCCTGGCAGTGGTGGTGCTCTTTTCGTCTCAGCACCTTGCTGTGGGCACCTGGTGGAGTCTGTGCCCCTGGGGAGAGGAACCCTTCCCAGCCAGCATCTCCTGCCTCAACATGGAGTAGAAATAGCTACAGGGGTTCTGTTTTTTTCCCTGGAAAGCTTGTCTAGGATTTGGGTTATCTCTGGGGTGGGAGGCTCTTCCTTCTGCATGGCTCACCTGGGCCTGAGGGAGCCAAGAGAATGGGGGCTCACACACCTTGTGAGCCCTGGAGACGGGGTGATGATGAGCCCTGTGCCGTTGAACAGTGCCTGAGCACATGGTGCAGTAGAGGGACTCCTGTATGTGTCAGGGTGAATTGTCAAAGTCATGAGAAGAAGAAACCTGTCCCAAGTCTCCTCTCATCATCTCTCAAAAGTGCTCCTCCCCCAGTTTTACCTCTGACAGAAATATGCCAAAGGCCTGCTTGGTGGGACCCCAGACTCCAGCTGGCACCAGCCTGTGAGAGTTACAAAGAGAATGAAGTGACTCTGAGCTGCAGCAATGGTTTCCAGCCATCCTTCACCCATGTCAAATGTGCAAAGAGGGTTCAACTATCAAATTATTCTGGATCTCCAAAGGGAGACGTGTGGCTGGGGAGAAAAAGCAGTGATGTGTGGATTCACGTTGAGGGGAACATAGTGTGTATTGGTAAGCAGGGTGTTTCCTGCACGTGTTTCCTGCAGAGCTCTGTGCTCAAATCCTGCCCTGTTCCCCCATCTCTGAGCTTCCACCATCACCACTGTGGCCTGGAAGCACTTCTGATGCCTTGTTGTGGCCACTCGGATCTCAGTGCTTTTGACACTCAATACCATTCCCCTACTGAATTCCGGCACATCCTTGTCCACCACCTGCCTGGACAGGCCCCAGCCCCAGTAGACACTCACCCACAAGGACAGCCCCATTCCAACAAGCCTTGTCAAGGGGTCCCATCCTAGCAGATGGATGTGTCACCTTCCCTCGCCTTCCAGGGGCTAGAGGGACTGCTGGAGATTCCTGATACCCCACCACACACTCTGCTCCTCCTTGAAACTCACCAGCCCAACTAACACCCACTTTCACCTCTCCCAGAAACACGCCAAAAGCCCCTCTGGGGCCAAAGTGTCCAGCTGGCACCAGACCAGGAGAGTTACAAGAAGAATGAAGAAGTGATGCTGAGCTGTCCCAAGGGTTTCCAGCCACCCTTCACCCATGTCAAATGTACAGGAAAAGTTCTGTACCTAAGACTGTAAAGTCTGTTATCAATGGAAAACCTGTACACAGAGAAGCTTGGAATGGAAGGGACAGCAGAGGCAATTGGATGAGCATTGAGCCCATGTTCAGAGTGCAGTGCCTTGGTAAGGGAGGCATCACGGGCTATCCTGGCTGCCCTGCTCTGCCCTTCCTGAGCAGGGAAGACAGGCTATGGGGGCACAGGAGGTTTCTGCCTGGGGAAGTGGCAGGTGCTGCTGAAGGCAGTGTCGAGGCAGCTCCTGAGCCTGCCCGGGGCCAGCCCTGGGGCTCTAGGGGAGCCCTGGTGGAGAAGGGGCTGTTGCCAGCTTCATTCCCTGAGAGTCCTGGAAGGAGGGAGTTTTGGTGTAAAGGTCTCCACCTTGGTACCAAAGTAACCATTTTGTCAGTAACCAGCGCTGCCATGGCAGGGGACGGCAAGGACCATGCAGGGCTCCAGGCTGTGCTCACAGGGGCTGGGAGGTGCCTGGTGGAGGTGTGTGGGAGACAGGTCTCCCTGAGGGCTTCTGGCAAGAGCTTGTGCAGAGCAGTCAGGGCTACAATGTTGTGGGTCTGACAGGTTTTGTGGCACAGGTGACAAGAAGCCTTGTGTCGGGGTCTAGGGAATTACAGGACTCTGCTCCCAGTGTCACAAAACCATAGAAGTGTTTAGGTTGGAAAACACCTCTAAGACCATCAACTCCCACCGTTAACCAGCACTGCCAACTCCACCATTAACCCATGTCCCGAAGTGCCACATCTACACATATTTTTAATACCTCCAGAGATGGTGACTCCACCACTTCCCTGGGCAGCCTGTTCCAGAACATGGCAACCCTTTTGGTAAAGACTTTTTTCCCTAATATCAAATCTAAACCACCCTGAAACAAGTTAAGGCTATTTCCTCTTCTCCTCTCTTCTTAGCTGTGGGGAGAGACCAACCCCCACCTCCCTACAACCTCCTTTCAGGTACTTGTAGAAAGCAGTAAGATCTCCCCAGGCCTCATTTTCTCCAGCTCCCCCAGCTGCTCCTTACCAGACTTGTGCTCCAGGGCCTTCACCCTCAGCCCATGCAGGCAGGGAAAAGGCCTGGCCCCCTCCTCATGTGCTGGTCACCCCTCCCTGTCCCTGCTGCATGCTGTCACTGCAGAGCCAGCTTTGGGGCTCAGGCTTTTTGCCTTCTCAGAAGGAGTCAGGCTGTTGTCACCCTGCCTGAGGGACAAACAGGGCACTGGGGTCTCTGGGCAGGCTTTGTGCATAGCACAAACCCCTCACGGGTACCGTCTGTCCTTGACTTCTGCTCCTCCAGGCTTTTCCCAGGAAGCTGGGGGAAGAAGTTTGGAGTCCTTATCCTCATCCCCTTGCCAAGAATGTGGCATGGAAGGGCTGCTCTGTGCAGGGTCCTCCATCCCTTGCCCTGATGGGCCAGGGAGCAGGATGCCCTGCTCCATCCCCTGGCATGCTATCCTCTGCCCAGCTAACACCTTCCCATCTTGTTGGTGCAGAGAAATGCCAGAAGCCCCAGTGGGACCCCAGGTTTATCTTTGACCAAGAACAGGGGACCTTCAACCCAAGCAATGTGGTGAAGATGAGATGCCCAGAGGGGCACTGGCCTCCACCCATGGAGATCAAATGTGTGACATTGAAGCTGAGGGGAGATTCCACAATTCCTCGTAGTGGCTGGATAGTGAGGAACAGCACAGACACCTGGCACCTTTTGGAGGAGAACTTGACCTGTGTGGGTAAGTGAGCACTCCAGACACTCTCCCAGTGCTCTCAGACTCTTCTCCCCAGGCATGGAGAGCAGTGCTGCATGTGTGCCACAGCATCAGCGCCCTGTGCTCAGGGTGGTCAGGGCACGGCATGGGCATTGAGCCCAGAGAAAATTGCTGGATGCATCCCAGGTTTGTGTCCGTGCTGTTGGCAGCTCTGGCATGTGTAGTCTGGGAGAAGGCAGAATGTCCTTGTCTGTCGCTGTTGAACCACTGGCAGAGCGAAAGAACCAGATGAGTTCAGGTGAGGCAGAAAATCTGAACTTATTATTTAATTCTAAAACTTATACAGACTTTCAAAAGGTCGTCCGGGTTGGGTCAATTCATAACCTCCCCCTAGGCCGATAGGCCAGGTAGAATGTCCATCTTTCCAGAGACAGTTTTCAATAACATCCAAGCTTTTATCTCTATTTACAAAACATAGAAAGAAGAAGAGAAAAGTTCCCATGGGAAAGGTCTGTGTTACCACACTTGTCCACTCTGTGCTGGGGACAAGCTAGTGAGGGAAAGGTGGGCAGTTTGGTGTTGAAGCTTGGAGGTGAAATGAAGGGAGTAACCCTGTGGGAATGTCCCCTTCACAGATGTCCTCCAGGTTGTCCCTGAGACTTTGAAGATTTCCAGCACCAGCATCAAACTGAACTGGACCTGCATGCTCCCTGGCACCTGCCAGAATATTCGGGCCAGGTGCCGGCTGGAGCAGCATTCTTCCTCAAACTGTGAGGCTGAGGAGGTGAAGGGAGAGGAGATGCTACAAGGCCAGGAGGGAACTTTCAGCTGCCCCCCTTTGCAACCCTTCACTGTCTACAGTGTCACCATCTCACTGCTGCCTAGCACAATCCTGTACACCCGTCTCCTCAGGACAAAGGAAATGGGTGTGTTTACATGAAATGTGAAGATGCCCTTCACCCTGGAGCTCAGCCAGAGCATCTGCTCCCTGCTGTGATGTTCTTGGGATCAGGGCTGCTTGGAGCCTTGGGGGATCTGGGGAAGGGGCTGTGCAGGGCCCTGCATCAGGGCATGTCCCCTCCTCACTTTGCCCTTCCTACCACATCATTGCTGCTGCAGCGGCACATGCAGCCTTTGTGGAGGACAAATACTTGCTATCCATGCATGATCCTGTTCTCTTGTGCTTCCAGAGCCAGACAAACCGGAGAAGCTGTGGCTGGATCCCAACACAGGATCCCTCAGGTGGAAGTCGCTGCCCTCCTGCAAAGGAGAGATCATCAGATACCAGGTACCAGGGGTCCATGGAGTGCCCGTGGTTCCCCTCACCTTGCTAGGCACCTCCGTGCCAGGAGTTCTGTGCAGGCAGCCTGAGGGGAGATGTGAGCCCTCCTTGGCCAGGGCCCACAGGCTGTACACTGCTGGTGTTTCTGGCAGGGTCAGGTCCTCTCCTGTCCCCAGCCAGCAGCTCCACAGAGCTGCCCAGTGCAGGAGCAGGATGTTGGTTCTACTGCCTACCAGCTCACTGTCCTTCCTCCAGCTGAACATCACCACCATGAGAGCAGAGGACGGCAGCATCCTTGAATTCCGTCAGGTGTTGGTGAACCAGTCTGTCACTGAGTACACGCTACCTCATCAGACAGCTGGCAGCAGATACATGGTGACAGTGCAGGGCCTCACTGCAGCTGGTGCTGGGGCCGCATCACAGCTGGAATTCCAAACCTACGTCTTGAGTAATGCTGGTTCTGCCCTGGCTCTGGTTGGGGTGGCCTGTGTGGGGAAGAGTGCTGAGTCTGGAGCAGCTTCCAGACCCATGTGTGCACACACCCTGTCCTGGCTAAGGCAGAGTGTGGGCACCCTGGGAGCCTGGCTCAGCAGTGGGCCTGAGTCTGGGTGAGTCCTGCTTTGAGGGTTTGCATTGCCAGGTGCCCAGAGGAGCTGCACTGCTTCAGCTGCAGTTTGTGCCTTTGACAGCAGACCTGCCCCCTCTGCTCTTCCACTATAGAAGGTGACACCCATCCCTGCATTTGGGTGCATGGGCAGCTCAAGGTCAGAGAGCACGAGGGCTGCTGAGCTTGGGTCTGTGTCCTCCTGCTGTGAGCAGGTTGGTTGATCAGGCTGCCAGACCCTCCGTCTGGGGACATGGGACAAGTTCCCATGCTCCAGAGTTTCCCTCTGCCTTGCCCAAGAGGATATGCAGGCAGGGGAAGCCTGCCTAGCTGCCTGTCCCTGCAGGAGCCGGGGCAGCAGGGCCTGGACACACATTTCTACACATGCAGACACGCAGCACCAAGGCTGGGACCATTGCTGATGCATGGCCCAGGCTGTGGCACCCACTCTTCTCTGTGTGTTAGTTGCAGGGCAGCCTCTGGGCCCATGGCCTGGGTCAGCAGTCACAGTGGTGGTGGTGGTGGTGGTGGTGTTGGTCCCCTTGTCTGCAGGGATCCTATGGTTCGTGCTGTCCAGGTGAGTTAACAGGAGGCTTGGAGTCTCAGCTTTGCCTCAGGCCATGCTGTTTAATGGGGTGTATGGGGATGGAGAGGGTTCCCCAGCTGTTCCCACCCTTCTCTGGGTGCAGAGGATGCAGCTGGCTGTTCCTACCATAACTTGGCTCTAGGGCTCCAGGCTGAGACTCAGGTGTCTTCCTCAGGGCTGGGACAGGGGCCATGCGTGCTGAGAGACCCTCTCCCATTGCTGCTGTTGCTGCCACCACTGCTGTCCCCTGGGGTGTGGGTGGGCAGTGCCTACCAGGGTAGAGGGAAGGTGTGCAGAACCCTCCATGCCACTGCTGCTGGGCTCAGTAGTGTCTGGCCCATGTCAGCCTCTCCCTGACTCAGGGCTGCCCTTTGCCTTCCCAGAAAAAAGAAGGCCTTGTCCAGCAAAGCCGAGGAGGATACTTACACAGGTAGGGTCCCCATCACAGAGATGACTGTAGGGCTGGAGCTGGGAGGGGAGCAGGTGTATTTCAGGAGGCCCTGTTGGCATTCTGAGGTGGCGTCAGGCAGCCCAGCTGGCTTTGGCTGACCTGTCGGACTAGCATGTCCCACATCTGCTATTCCCAGCTGAGACCCTGCTCAGTGGCCTCTTCCAGCATCTCCTAGCTGTGATCTCTCTGTGGTGCCAATGAGGGCTGGGAGCTACCCCTCATTCTTACCCTCTCTGGGGTAGGCAGACCTCTTCCCAGCCCTGCTGTCCTGATGCTGTGCATCCCAGATTGATCTGCAGCCCCCAGTGATGCTGCCTGCCTGAGGCTGCCCTGCTCCTTCTCCCACAGCCCCTGGGTCCCTCAGGCTGTTTCTGTCCCCCCTCCCAGAGCTCCGGCCCTACGAGAACATACATGAGGATAACTACCGCGTGATCAGGACGTTCCTGGCAGAGAAAGGTGCAGGTAGGAAATGGGTTGTCCTGCTGTGACCCAACATGACGCAGAGAGAGTGGGGATTGGGAGTTGTGGTTGTGTGTGTGAGCTCCCTGTGCTGCCAAGTGCATGCAGCAGCCTCTGCCCTGGGTGCCCTTGGTCTCAGCAGGTAAATGTGGCCAGGCTGGACAGCCATTTCCAAAGCCCCTGCCTGCTCTGGAGTCCTCAGGAGACAATAAGAACAGTGAGGAAGAGGAGAAGCTGGATTGGACATCTGAGGCTCAGTGGTGATGGCACTTCACTTCTCAAGGTTTGGTCCTCCACCGCTGGAAGCAAGTCCATGAATCTTGTCATGGGCTATTGCTCCCCCTCAAATTTTCTCCCTTATCAAGCTCCAGAATCCTCTGTCACAGCACAGGAGCAGCTCAAGGCATGGGATGACCTGCTTGTGCCAGCAAGGAGGTGTTCTGGTAGTTCTCCATTGCTCTGGCAAAGCCATCTCACCAGCATCCTAGTGCCTGCAACTCTGCCCTGAGACCAAAGGAGCTCACAACTTCTCTTTCCATGCTGTGTATCCCTATACCCATCTAGACCCTGTCCTCTGCCTGACTTTGGCCCAGCTGTGCTGCCCTGGCTGCTGTGCTGCTGCATTTGAACAACCAATAAATTGTCCTGGTTCACAGGGCCTACCTGGCCTGTGATAGCTCCCACGTTGTCATGGTTCCTCCTTGTTTTGTGTGTGAAAGACCTAACCCCATGAATCTTCATGGAGGAGCTTGGAGTAGACTTTTCCAGCCCCCAGCATCCCTGAGGAAGCATACCTGAGGGCTCTGCAGGCTCCCAGTGCAATGTTTTGGGTTGCTGCTTTCCCTCCTCCCCATCCTACAGGTAGCACCATCTCCACTGTGTGTAGCTGGACCTCTATGTCAGTCTGTGACCCCTTCTGTTAGTTTTGGTGCTCATCTCCCATTTTGTGAGGTGCAGCTGGCCCTGGACCTCTTGGGACATCCTCATTCTGCAGCCTTTGGGATCAGCTCGATCTTGGTTGCTGCTGCTGCCACAGCATCACCTCCACTGCCACAGTCTCCCACCCTGTGGGATGCCAGTGCCCAGTGCAGCCTGGATGCTGAGAGACAGTCTGAAGGCTCTCCTTGGTGAGAGGCACACTGCTGGAACATGGGGCAATCAACCACTCTTTCCTCTGGCTCTATGTGTTGCCTGTGATGTTTCCTTCTCCTGCCCTTGGGCACACAGGCACTCCTGAGTTCTCTGGACTCAGGCATGACAAGCTGGTTCTGGGTTGTGCTTTTTACAGCCCTGAACACAGGGCTGTCATGTTTTTTTGCTTCAGTGTTGTCTCTCTGCCCTGTCAAACCTGTCAATAGCTGGTGCAGTCTGGAGGCGGAGGGACAGCCAGAAGGCTCTCTTTGTTGAGGAGTACCCTGCCAGAAGACAGAGCAATTGACCTCTCTCTTCTCCAGCTTTTTTTTTAGCCTGGGATGACTTGCATGCTCTGGTAAAGACATGTTTTGACAATCCTTCATATGAGCTGTCTGCCCATCACCACCGTACCTGCAACTGGCCACTGGGACCAAAATATTTCCTTCCTGTGGACTGTTGCTGGTGTGATGTGTGTGCCTGATGGAGCTGCTCTTGATGGATATTGATCAGAGAGGGGAAGAGGAACTCAACAACCGTGGCCGCTGCTGATTGAGAAAGGGAAATGAGCAGGCTTGGGACAGGGAAGAACAGTTGCCACCTCCTGGGCTGCCCTGCTTCCCACTCCATATCCAGTCAGACCCTGGCTTGTCAGCTTCATGACTCTGCCTGCTCTGTCCGGACAGTCAGTAAAGACTCGTGGTTTGGAGGAGGCTGCCTGCTGCCCTCCCAGCTCCTGCCTAGTCCCCTCATTGTCCCTGTGAGGTCCTGTTCCCTGTAGGTGCTGAGCTAACTGCGCCTTGCTGAGGCTCTCACCATTTGCACTGGGCAGGAGTGTACCCTGTGCGTGTGCCACAGGCAAAGCTGAGTAACAAGTATGGTCTCTGTGCCTCTGCAGCCCCCCATGTCTGATCACCCAGACTTCTGGAATCTGAGACATCCGGGGTGGATGGGAGGTACTGGAGGAAAAGCGGTGACTGCTGATGAGCAAGGGGAATGATTTAGTACTGCGAGCGTTTCCTCAAGCACTCAGCTGGCACTGCAGGTCTGAGTGGTCTGCACACTCGGGGACAGAGGAGAATGCTGCCAGGCTGAGAAGGAGCAGGAGGAGGAGGCAGCTGAGGATAGAGAAGCAGGATAGGATGAGAGTGGGTGTGGGCTGAGTGTTTCTTTCTGAAGGGCCACAGAGTGTTTCAGGCATTGAGGTGCTTCTAGCAGTTCATGTCCTCATTCCTGTCCCCGCTTCTGACCAGCTCTTTGTGTGCTTTCTCAAAGGTCCTCCATCTCCTGTGATCATTGAGGGGAAGTGACTCATCGCCACTCTAAAACCCACACAGTGTCAGGAAGCACTTGGATATTGCCTCAGAAGCAGGAGTAATACTTCTTGAATGCCCTGGTAGCTAGGAGAGTTTTGTGAAGAAACTCTGGGATCTTGGTGACAAGGTTCCTTCTGTTGAGTCCCAGAGCCTGGATGGTCCTGGGGTAAAAAGACATCAAAAGGCAGAAGTGCTGATAGTGATGGGAGGTTCCCTGCCCAAGGAGGAAGCCTCCTGCATCTCATGAGGAGATGTGTCTATTTCCTTCCAGGGGTTGCAAGCCTTGTACTCAGCTACAAATGCCTGGGCTCAGAGGCAGCGAGTGGGGCTGAGATTTCGGTCCTACCTCGGGACTTCATGCTAGGATGGCCCTGCAGTCGCTGGCTCTGAGGTTTCTCCTGGCCCTTGTATCTCTGCTGTCAGCACAGGGCCAGGAAGAACTTGATCTCAAGGTCCAAGGAGTGCCCCAGGGAACTGGTTCCTCCTCTTAACTGGAGAGATTTTGTTGTCTTCCCTCCTGTAGTTTGGATATTCATCTTCACTGCCTGCAACCCTGGGCAGGAGCCCAGACAGACCCCTGAGGGCCATGTCAGCTGGGGCACCTGCTGTCTCTGCTCCAAAGGCAGGAGCTACAATGCAGTGTAGGTGCACTGGGGATCTGTGGGAGATAGAGGATTGGGCTGGATGTTCGGAGATGGGCCATGTGCTGCAGCGAAACAGTTTGCCAGTCACTCCTTGGAGACTGTGAGCATGAATCAGGCATGAATTCACACATCATGAATCAGGGGAAGGGTCTTCAGGGGGAAGGGGTATCACTTTCTGCACACATCCTATCCCCAGGTGCGCCTACTGGGAACAGAACAACAGGGAATTGCTGCTGCTTTGCCAGCTGGATGGGCCAGAGCAGGGTCAGTGGCTGGGTGCATGGAGTGGGTCACAGGCATGTGTCAGTGGGTCACAGGCATGTGTCAGGGGGACAAAGCTGTTGGTTGTGGTGCTCAGCTGGGCATCTCTGGCCTTCTGCCATCAGGGTTGTTTGAGAGCAAAGCCTGTCCACAAATGGCTCGTCACTAACATTTGCCTTTGTGGCTCTTCAGAAGCTGGCCTGAACCTTGTGAGATCCCTTGTGTGCCCCTTTGGGAGAAGGAAGATTGTATTTTAAGCACTTTCAGGCTTCACAGAGCTCTTTGCAGAGGTTTGAACAGGCAAGAGCTCCTTCCCAGGTACCAGCATTCTTGTCTGTAGGAATCGTTGCCACAAAGCATTTCACAAATTTTTGGGGCCAGCTATACCTACTCAGCCTGGGGGATGGTGAATTTGATGAGGAGGTGATGTGAAGAAGGAAGCGTTGTGTCGGGAGAAAGGGGCAGAGGCATTGGTAAAGCAGGAGATGTGAATGGAGAAGGCACTGCTCATCCCCATGTCCCCTGCAGAGTAGTGTGGGGTGGGAGAAGAGTAGCCAAGGGACTGCCTGAGTCAGAACAGGGACCCCAGAAGTGTAACAAGGACATTGCTGATCCCTGTGGGAGGGATGAGCCACAGCTGAAGAGATTTGCATCCCTCATGGTGATGCCATGGCCTAGCAAGTGCAGCCTAAGCTGGGGTAGGTGACATGCCTGAATGAGAGGTCAGAGGGAGTCTCCTAGTGCAGGAGTGATTGTCCTGGAAGTCTCCCTGCTGTGGGCTATGAAGGAGGGAATCTAGTGCCCCTGGCCACAAGAGTAAATGGGAGAGGTTCATAGATGAGGGGTCCTTCACAATTCACATGCTCAAGGAAAGCCTCTCCCAACAAGCCTTGCCTGCAGGCCACATCCTGTCAGATGGATGTGTCACCTGTCCTCTCCCTTCAGAGGCTGGAGGGGTTCCTGGGGATTTGTCTCCACCACCCACCCATACCCCATCTCATCACCTCCCAGCCCAACTAACACTCACTTTCACCTCTGTCTGAAAGGTGCCACAGGCTCCGGAGGGACTCCAGACTCCGGCTGGCACCAGACCAGGAGAATTACTGGAAGAACGAAGAAGTGATGCTGAGCTGCCCTGGAGGTTTCCAGCCATCCTTCACCCATATCAAATGCTGGAGTGAAGTCCAGTCCTTCACTCGTGGAAAACCTGTATACAGAGAAGTTTGGACTGGAAGAAACACCAGAGGTGCCTGGGTCTGCACTAGGTCCAGTGTGGGGTGCAGTGGTAAGGGAGGGGTCAGGGACTATCCTGGTTGCCCTGCTCTGCCCTTCCGTAGCAGGGAAGCAGGCTGTTGGGGGCGCAGGAAGCTTCTGGCTCTGCTGCCTGGGGAAATGGCAAGTGCTGCTGAAGGCAGTGTCAAGGCAGCTCCTGAGCCTGCTCTGAATCCAGCCTGCAGATCACCACTGGGGGTGCTGGCAATAAGGGTCTCCCTGAGGGCTTCTGGCAAGAGCATGTGCACAAAGGAGAGAAGCATGGGAGGGAGCTGTGTGATGGATGGCATCACGGTTGGGGCAGGATCAGAGGGCTTTGCTGCCCATGTCCTCTCAGATCGTGCAGCTGTGAGTACCACAGCTTACTCCCTGGGGGCTGGGCCTCTCCAGGCTCTGTGACTTGGTGGATGCATGTTTGGCACCATCTCCTCCCAACTTAGGGCATTCCTGTCCCCTCCAAGGAAGAACAGAAACTGTTGGAC
>WBMZ01017253.1:0-38930 GCA_013400975.1 Atrichornis clamosus | reverse complement strand
GTCCCGGTCCCGCTCTCGCTCCTGGCGGGGCCCCGCTCCCGGCGCGACGGCGGCAGGTGCCCAGGACATGCGGCGGCGGTAGGACGCGCGGCGGCGATGGGCGGCCGGGGGCTGCCGCTGCTGTTGGGGCTGCCGCTGCTGCTGGGGCTGCCGGCGGCGGGGCGCGCCGCCTCCAAGGCGCTGGTGTGCCAGGAGATCACGGTGCCGATGTGCAAGGGCATCGGCTACAACCTCACCTACATGCCCAACCAGTTCAACCACGACACGCAGGACGAGGCCGGGCTGGAGGTGCACCAGTTCTGGCCGCTGGTGGAGATCCAGTGCTCCCCGGACCTGCGCTTCTTCCTCTGCAGCATGTACACCCCCATCTGCCTGTCCGACTACACCAAGCCGCTGCCCCCCTGCCGCTCCGTCTGCGAGCGGGCCAAGGCCGGCTGCTCGCCCATCATGCAGCAGTACGGCTTTGCCTGGCCCGAGAGGATGAGCTGCGACAGCCTGCCGGTGCTGGGGGACACCGAGGTGCTCTGCATGGGATACAACCACACGGAAGCCACCACCCTGCCGCCCTTCTTTGGGAAGCCCACACGCCCCGCCAAGGATGTGGCCAAAAACTTGACGCCGCTCGACAGTCAGCGCCCCTCAGGACTGGACTGTGCTCAGACTTGCAAGTGCAAAGCGCCGCTGATCCCCATCTCCAAGGAGTCCCATCCACTGTACAACCGCATCAGGACTGGGAAGGTACTTAACTGCGCCATCCCCTGCTACCAGCCCTACTTTACCCAGGATGAGAAGACCTTCGCCACCTTCTGGATTGGCCTCTGGTCCATCCTCTGCTTCCTCTCCACCTCCACCACTGTGGCCACTTTCCTCATTGACATGGAGCGCTTCAAGTATCCTGAGCGCCCCATCATCTTCCTCTCTGCTTGCTACCTCTTCGTCTCTGTGGGCTACATTGTGCGGCTGGTGGCAGGGCATGCCAATGTGGCTTGCAACCCAGAGCACCACCACATCCATTACGAGACCACAGGCCCTGCCCTCTGCACTGTGGTTTTCCTTCTCCTCTACTTCTTTGGCATGGCCAGCTCCATCTGGTGGGTCATCCTGTCCCTCACCTGGTTCCTGGCAGCAGGCATGAAGTGGGGCAATGAGGCCATTGCTAGCTACTCACAGTATTTCCACCTGGCTGCCTGGCTCATCCCCAGTGCCAAATCCATTGCCGTACTGGCACTCAGCTCTGTGGACGGTGACCCAGTGGCCGGGGTTTGCTATGTGGGCAACCAGAGCCTGGAGAATCTGCGGGGCTTTGTGCTGGCACCACTAGTGGTTTATCTCTTCACGGGCAGCCTCTTCCTGCTGGCTGGCTTCGTCTCGCTCTTTCGCATCCGCAGCGTGATCAAGCAGGGCGGCACCAAAACTGACAAGCTGGAGAAGCTGATGATCCGCATTGGCATCTTCACTGTGCTTTACACTGTGCCTGCCACCATTGTCATTGCCTGCTACATCTATGAGCAGCACAACCGGGAGGCATGGGAGCAGGCGCAGAACTGCTCCTGCCCAGGGGACCCTCACCGCCCCAAGCCTGACTATGCCGTCTTCATGCTCAAGTACTTCATGTGCCTTGTGGTTGGGATCACCTCCGGCGTTTGGATCTGGTCTGGCAAGACACTCGAGTCCTGGAGGCGCTTCACCACCCGCTGCTGCCGGGCCAGGAAGCCTGCGGGCGCCTCTGTGTATGGTGAGGCCAGCCCGGCACTGGCGGGCAGGACGGTGCTGCCCAGCATGGCTTCCTACCACAAGCAGGTCCCACTGTCCCATGTGTGACCGGAGGGAGCCTCGGTGACCCCAGCCACGGGGAGGAGAGCGTTGCGAAGACCCTGGGCCACAGAAGAGGGGGTGACAGCTGGGCCACCCCTGGCATCCTCAGCCCCTCCCTGATGGTGCTGCCTGGGACCAAGTGCGTGTGCCCACGGGGCATGGAGCAGCTGCAGCCCCAGGCAGGGCAGACAGAGGTGCTGCCAGCTATATGAGGGCAGAGAGACAGGGATGCCTGGAGCCTGGCGCTGCCATGTGTGCCCCATTTGGGGTTCCACATCCTGGTTGGTGTCCTGGGGTGCTGCTGCCTGTGGGCCAATCAGGTGGCGGGTAGCCCTCGAGGACTGATTTGTGTCCCACAACAAGACTGAGCAGGTCTTGCTGATGCTGGGGTGAAGGGCAGAGCTACAGCAGGCAGGGCAGATGGTAGCCCCCAACTCCAGGTGGGGGCTGGCACTACCACTGAGCCACTCACTGGAGCCCAGAGGGTGGAAGGGGGTCAGGGAGAGCTGGCAAAGGGGGCTGCCTCCCTGGGCCCCCTGGGCAGAGCAGGACAGTGCCCCCAGAATCTCCAGGGTCTCCAGAGGCCCCAAGCGCAGGTATTGGAGAGGAGAGGGCTGGGGTCCCCTCCTTGAGAGAGCTGCTGGCCCTGCTCGAGCAGCAGCACGCTGAGCAGGAGGGAAGGGGCTGTGTGGGCCAGGGGCTTCACAGGTGGTGGAAGGGGCCATAGAGAGGATCTGCCACCTGGCCCTCAGGACGGGCAGGGGCAGGGTCCCAGCTGTCTGTAGTGCAGGTGGGGACCAGGTGAACCCCTGTGGTCCCTTCTGCCCTGGGCAAGCATGTGCTGGCTCCCCTCCAGATAGGAGGCTCAGGACTGGGCAGGAGCTGGTTCTGGTGGGCTCAGCTGGGTGCCACGACTCCCTGCTCTGTGATGGGGCAGTCAGCTCCACTGCTCATGGAGCAACTCGCCCCGGAGAGCCGAGGGGCTGTGTGGGTGATGCGGCTGCTGTCCCAGCGTGGGGTTTGCCAGCGGCCCAGGCGTCGCTGGCTCTGGCACCCAGAGCAGGGCTCTCCTGAGCTGCCGTGTGCTCCGGGAAGGGGTCGGTGGTGCTCTGCAGAGGGGTGAGTTTCTAACAACCCCCTTGTGCCCTGTGGATTCCGTGGGGCGAGGTGGGCAGACTCGGTGCCCTGGTGCCCTGCCTGCCAGCTGTAGTGTGTGGCACAGCAGCTGTGGCACAACCAACCCTAAAAGGGTGTTTTCACCCTGTAGTGAGTGGTGTCTGCACGGGGGTGTCTGAGCCAGGCAGCAGGCTGTCTCTCCGGAGCAGCAGCTGGGTTTTCCAGTCAGTCAGCTTCAATACTTGCTGCTTTTTTCAAAGCTGTGCCTCTACCAGAGACAGTACCAGGTTTGGGAGTGAGCGGTTAATTTAGGAAAACTTAGCAACACACTCGTACTTCTTTTCCTCCAACTTCCCAAGCCTTTTTCCACTTCCCTTGATCAGACAGCAGCTGAGCACTGACAGAACCATTGCCTAGCATTAAGCAGTAGTGACAGCTGGGTTTCAATAAGTAGAATAATGGCGGGGGGGGGTCTCTTGTCAACATCACCAAATGCAGCCAGGGCAAGGGGCTCTAGCTGTGTCACAGGATGAGGCATTGCTGGCAAGAGGTGGCTACCTCTGGCTTCAGGTCACTCGTGGAAGCACCTGGGTTTAAATTTATTTTTCTTCCCCCTGCCCTAAGGAGTGATCACATATGTAAATGCCCAGCCATTACTCAAGTCCTTTTTGCCCTCCTTCATGCGTGGCACTGTGACCTGGCTGCTCAAGCACTGGAGAACAACTGCTGGCTTTGCTCCCACAGGACTGCAAGGATCTGAGGTTGTTCTCAACCCCTTTGGATCACTTCAGTTAAAAAGGTTTCCACCTCATTATAAAACCAAAGCCTGGGAAGTGAGGGGACACTTAAGTGTCACATTTCCTGATAAAGGTACTGCATGAGTGTCTCTGGTGTGTCCTGGCCAGAGGAGACGCAGGGATGGAGGGCTCAGCAGGGACTGTTCAGCTGCACCCATCCGCACTCTTGCCATAGGGCTCGCTCCCTCCAGCATGTTGGAGTACTTTATTGTGGACAGAATTGCACCATATTGTGTTACAAACTGTAAATAATTGTATTATAGCCCAATTTGTACATACAGAAGCCGTAGTGACCTTTGATACGGGTTAGGGACAGGTGTGTTCTCAGCAGTGAGGCAGGTCAGGCGCAGAGATGCTGTGGGTAGCCTTGTGTTGCAATCCAGGGCATTAAATGATTCCAACCTGCTCCAGTCCACACCTTGCTGGACTCCTCTCTTTCTATAGTGCCTTTTGTAGATACAGCTAAACACGCATCATGCAATACAATGAACAAAACCATGTCAAAGGTGGTATTTTGCTGTTTTTGTTTTTTCTGAAGTGCAGCTGACTGTGTAAAGAAATCCAAGATTAGCTACAAACTGTTGCCTATTGAAAAACGCAAGAGCAGTTTCAGCTTTGATCTAACGGTAGGGTAATACAATCAACTCGTGTTTGAGCCTGGCTTCTCAGCAACAAGTGGCAGGAGGGGGGAAGGAGCCGTTGCCGTGTGCCCTGTCTGCTGTAGCCAATTTACATGTTGGTTTTTGCCTCTTCCGTTACCGATGCTGTTCAATGTTGCTTAAATAACTGTACTATATTTTGTGAAAAGCTGAAGAAATTTTATTCAAAGAGAAGTATCAAGATTAGTTATTTATGAGGACAAAAAAATAGTGTGTGTTGTTTTCTTTGCTTCTGCTTCTGTTAGAATATTGATTACCTTAAAAACTTAGCTTGGGGGGGACAGGGAGGCATGTGCTGGAGGGCCGTGCAGGGCTCTTATCACTGGGGATCGTGGGGAACTGGTGAGGCAGCTACACTTGGGTGGCACAGGAATAGCATGTTCCATGTGCACGAGCCCCACGCAGGGCTGCCCTTGGCACGGAGGATGTCACACATCCGTGCCCTCAGCGCCCGCGTGCCCGGGCTGGGTGGTGCAGCCAGGCTCTGCCCTGAGCCGGGTTCCGTGCTCGGGGGCGGCCGTGCTGGCTGTGCCCATGACCTCGCTGACAGCACATTCCCCTGGCAGGCCAAGGTCACGCCTCGCTGCTAAAAGAGGGTTAACTATCAACTTTTATTGGCGTTCTGCAGTTTGCACAGTGCGTGTCCCTCCCCATGCACTGAGATCAGGCCCTGAAGAGGTGCCCTTTGATACTCTTCAGGCCAAGCAGATGACAGCTCTTAGCTGAGCAGGATGCTGCACGCTGGCCCGGACCCATTTGGGTGTCCCTGTTGCCATCTGCTATGCAGCCTCTCCTGTTGGGAGGAGCACTTTAGGAGGGACAGCAAGGGGTTAAGGCTGGCTCCGTGGTGACTAATGGTGCAGGACTCTGCTATCTAGTTAGGTGTGTAGGCACACACCAGGTCCCACTAGATAGGATCTCTTACCTGGAAGCAGCATTCCAGCACCCAGTGATAAACCTGAGTCCCACAGCCTGACTCACCTGATTCTGCAGGCATCTGCCCCCCCGCCCCCCGTGCTCAAGTACAGGCAAAACACACCATTGGGGCTGATCCCACCTCTTGAAGGGCAACAGTTTTGGGATGTGGAGGGGACATGCCCCATCTCAGCATCAGGTTCTTCCTGAGGAGCTCTGGACACTCACTGCCTGCTTCCGGAAGTAACTCCAGCACCTTGCTGGTGGCCTTGTTGTCATTCTTGCCTGCCAGGATGCTGTTGTGTCCTCAGCTCCTCAGTAAACAGGAGTTTGGCAGTGCTGCCATGCAACGCCTACCTCAAGCCACTGTTTCCAAGCAAGGGAAGGGCCTTTCCTGCAGGCAGCCGTGTGAATCACCTGCAGGACTATTCCTGTGAGCACACACATGATTGTGTACAGCTGGCCTAATGCTTGTGCTGCTCCTGTGCTCTCCATGTTCCACTTGGTCAACTTCGGCCATCCGCCAGGCACTCACTGGCTTCCCTGGGGCTGAACAGTGCAAGTGCAGCACAATTTCAGGCTGGGCAGCATGGGAAATGAGTATCTGATGGCATGGGGACCATGTGGCTTTTCAAATAGGTTTTAATATTGCGGATCAGAACCCAAAGTGGATATTTCACCTAGAAAATGCCTTGTCTGTGAAGGCAGCCTGAGACTTTCCTAATCCTAAAACAAATGGGTCCATGCTCTGCCAGTTAAGTGCCATTTTGCTGTTCCATTGGGGGTGGCTGTTAGGAAGTGCACTACAGTCACTTTGGCAGCATCCCGTAATTCACTGTATGTTGGCAAACAACTTATTTGGTGCAAGTGTAGTTTTCCCAGGTAACAATGTGGAATGCCAGTTCTGTGTCATTGTCCCGCATTCCTGTGCTGTGGGAAATCCCACAACAGGATGGGGGCTACAGCCTGCCCAGTGCTGAGCTCTGAACAGAGCATCTCACCCTGCCCTGAGCACGCCTGCCAACCCCCTGTGCAAGCTCTCGCCTCAATGGCTCTTCTGTCCTCTTCTGCTTGCTCAGGGTATGCTTGACACCTATACTCTTATCCAGAAGCAATGGTCTTGACATTTATTCCATCCCTCAAGTGCCTGTACTCTTAACTGCCAAACCCACACTGAAGTAGTTCTCATGAAATTCCCTTGGAAACAAAATACACAGTCCCAGTACACAAAGGGAAGGGGCTGCTGGAGCCCAAGGACATCATGTAGCCCACAAACACCTCCATGGCTTCCTGCCCCTGCTGCCGGCTAACACACACTGCTCCTGTTAGTCTTGGTGCTCACATTACTCTTCCTGGGCCATAACACAGCTATTGTCTCTGCAAACAGCATTTACTGCCAGATAGGGAGTGCTACCCTGGAACTGAAAGCAGGCAGAGGTCACCTCAACATAGATTAAATATTACTCAGCTGTTGGGTTAAGAAAAACAAGGCACATTGGTCCTGTAGCCCGTTGGTCTTTTCTGGGAACAGAGGGGGGAACAGTCTCTAGAATTCCAGTATTCTAACCATGATAGTAGATTTTCTTTTCTTGTGCCTCTTTGAGAAAAGTGTTGCCAACATATAAAGAATAGTGCAAGTTGGAGAGTATTCCCCCTTTGGTTGTCCAGCAGAACCACCTAAATGTAATTTCTTCTGAAACACTATTATTGCTCAGCACTTCAAAAGGGAGCTGTATGGTTTACTTTTTATTGTTTAGCTAAGAAATACACTAGCTGCATTTTCCAGGATCTAACTCAAAAGAGATGGGGGACCAGAATGGTAATGGATTTACTATTTTTTCCCTCTTAAGGAGTTTGTCATTCAGGCCTGCTTAGTGCCTGCTGAAGAGATCAAAATCCCATTGATAATGTGCTCTGGGCTACAGCAGAACTAAAGCCAGGTAAGATTTGAAGCAAAATTCAGTTTGGAGCAGCAGTCTCCTGCAGGATATATTGCAGAAGCAGCCATCAGCTTCGGTTGTCATTCACCTGCCATCCAGATCAGCAGGAAGAGTCTCCCATCTAATTTGGCAAAAAAAGAAAACGAGTGCCCCCAGTCTCCGCTGAGCAGCTCACCGTGAGTGGCTGCGTTTGCAGCAGCCCCGCAGCAAAGTGCACCAGACCGATCCCACACAGCTGAAGGCACCTGGCAGTGCCGAGGGAAGCAAAGCTCATTAGCAATTAGGTCACAAGTCAATCCAGGAGCTGGTCACTTGTAGCTTCCAATTTAATGCTCCTCAAGGGAGGACTTAAAAAACTGTCAAATCGCCTCCAGAGACTGGTCCTACTTAAGGCCATTTAAGTGCAGAGGACCTGTTAGTGGTTTATTTGAGCAGCCCCAGCCAAGTTCTAAATTCAAAGGCCATGTGGGAAAGAGCTGGGCAGCCACGCAGGGCAGCACCCTCCCAGGACTCCGCTGCCTGCTCCCTGACATTCCCAACTCGCTGGGGCTTCTCTCTTTTTTTTTGAGGGGCAGTGGGATCCAACAGCTGTACAGAACACACCCTTCACCTTTAACTTTAATTAAAATAGAGTTTATTAGCTTTTCTTTTAATACAAACGTGAGAAAGGAAAACCACCTGAAGATGTAGTGTTATTTTCAAAATTGACTTGTGATCAATACCTGAAGTGCCAAATTCTGTGGATCTGGCAGCCAGGGGCCAGCATATTTGCATACTGCAAAAGGCTGTATGCATCATTTGAACAGCTGAGTGCAGCCCAACTGGTGACTGCACTCAGACAGCCCCACTCTCAAAGGCAGATGGACTTGTTATTCAGTGTAAGTTTCTGGGCCTTGGCTGTAAGAGGAAGTGCACAAAACCCGTGTCATTCAGAAGGAGATCTGCTCCTAGGACACACTGCCTAGAACCTATCTGGATCTAGGAAAGGAAGATACTAAGACTTGTAACAGGAAGAGTCTGATACTCAGTCTAAACTCCTGTTTAGAGTTCAGATTCAGAGCTTGAAAGTAAGCTCTGTTCCAAAGTCTCAGAAAGGGCAAACCCCAAGCCTCTAGAGCAGTTGCACAAGATAAAATTCACTTTGGGAAAAAAAAAAAAGGTTTATAGAAAGCTTTTTGATAATTCTCAGTTGAACACAATATTTTTCCATCTACTTTGTTAGGTAGTCCAGGATTCTCAAACTCATTATTGTCTCATTATGAATGTAACTTCCTCCAAGGAAACTGGAACCCAAAGAGAGCCAGATGGATGCACAATATCAGCTTTAGGAACTCACTGTATATAGCACAAGAGATCTGCAGTAGAACTCAGAGAAGCAGTGCTGCACACACACCATTCACCACTGGATTGCTACACTGTTTTGGGATGGTGATGATGTTTCCAGACCAACTTTTTCATTCAATGCCTCAGAAAAATACACAGATTACGTCTCTTCCAGAGCAATATAAGTATTAGAAAATGAGAGAAGCACCATAATTCACAAGAAATGCAGCATGGACCCTATACATTTTAACAATACATAAAACCGTATCTCTGCCCCCAGTCAAAACATTCAAAGTCTTTTGACAATCTTTACTGGAGTGAACTTGTGGGTGCAGAGTTGGAATTCCTTCCTGCTGGGCAGCTTCTTGGTATGAACACATCACCAATAATAGCAGCTTTTAGTAGCCAAACCAGGGAAAAGCCATCAATACATGTCTATGCTACTGTTTTCAGCTCCAGAGTGGCTTTATACTTTAAGAGTCCCATGTTTTGTTTTTGTGAACACTGCATTGACCTGAAATACAAATGCAGTGAGACTCTGGATGACAGGGGAGAGAAGGGAAGAACATTGTAACTATAGTCATGTGGTTAGTGTTTAAATTCTAAAATTTAAAACTACTTATTATTAAAAACCTCAAGAGTTCACAGCTATAGGCCTACATAGTAAGCAATCGTCTGTGGGGGAGGAGAAGGAGATAAGTTTTTGCACCTCTGGATACATTAGAAGGAGGAGAGAGTTGATTTGACAAAGGTCTTGTCTTTTGCACCAAGTATGTTCCTCAAGCTCTGGGCTCCCTCGGCTAATTTGGCCTCCTCTCTTCCTCTTGCTGGAAGACACCATCACCGCTGGCTTGTGTGCATGGAGTGGTGGTATTCCTGCGATTCACATGGATGCTGGTTCACGGTGCTGCACCTTTCTCTCTCCTCAGGAGAGGATGGCATTAGAACGGCGGATACCAACTAAGTTATCAGCACTGAAAGATCGTCTCATAGCAGCTTTTGACAAGTCTTTGTATTTGTCTTCACACAGCCGGGAGATTGCCTGGATACCACGTGCAGACACAAAATGAAAAGTACACATTAGAAAAGTTTGAACATTTCAAGGGAGGTCTTACAAGTGTAATACCATCAGCACAGGTGCTCTGCAGCAGTGATGCCGCTGGCTTTTTACCGGAACGACAGTAAATAAGGACTGCTTTGGAGGGAAAATAGTAAAGGAGTCTGGATCCATGTTAACAAGAACCCCAGCCATCACAAAGTTAGACCTAAAGAAAGAGAGTGGTTTCCACATCCACATGTCTTCTTTATTTCACTAGCCTCACTACCTAATGGAAAACTTGGATCCATTTCAGACTTACAAGTTTGTGGGAGTTACACTGAAAATCACACCTAGTAGCTGGGTCTGGTGCATGCAGCAGCACAAAAATTTTATTTTAACAGGCACACAGGCACTTCTCCGGGAGAGAACCTTCAAACTGAAAAGGCTTCTGTGCTCCCTCAGGCATCTTGCCCTTGGCCACTCAGGGCAAGTAAGCCTAGGAAACAAAGTTCTACTAGGATGTCTGTTTTGCCTTTACTTTCTCTACACCCTCACTCCCAACATACTCTTACCAGGATCACCCACATGATCATGTCCCTGAGGAGGTCTGAGAAGGGAGGGCAGCCACTGTACTTTATTATAGAAATTAAGTATTAGCACATGTGGACAACCTAGTCTTTAACTGCTTTTTCATCCATTTATTGCCTTGCCTCTGCCCTGCTTATCTAGCTAGTACAGCTATTCTAGTAACAAGCCTAATTATTTAAATCCTAATAACATAATTGTAAAAAAAATACTGTGTGTCCTCCCCTGCAAGGCCTGTTTCTGATTGGAGCCTCCAGGCACTATCAGTGCAAATTAATAAGGATACCTGTAATAAAAAAACCCAATTGAATTTCAGTCCTGAACATTGACCTTCATTAATAATTTACCACCTATCACCAGACAAACTTTCAGAGTCCTGCAATCAGCTACAAGCCTACACCTTCCCTTTAAGGCAGCACCCATTCAGCACAGCCCAATGTTCTGGAAGTTCAAAAGGTGAAAAGCACTCTGAGCATGAATAAAGTTCTAAGTGTATTTTAAAATAATTATTTACATTTATTTCTGCCGATCTTCTGGAGGCATGCATTTGGCTCAAGAGTGGCATTCTTTGAGACACTGGCGGCATGAGCTCCTGGTGCAAGACCAGACAGACTCTCCATCCTGCTTTAATGCTAGCACATCAATCACACAGCAACCTGTGTTGACATATTTAGCCTCAGTTGCCCATATGCTGTAAATCAGTTTTCAGTCCCTGGAATTCACTAAGTCACTGCTTTATACAGGCTCCTATCAACTATTTGTGTGCTTCTAACAGAAAGGGAGAATTAAAAATTTTAGCAAAGGGTTTAAATATTTATCACATTTTAGAATTAAAGCCCAAAATGTCCTAAATACATGCATTAGTAAGTGCTTTATGGCAAATTACATACTGTACTGAAAATTACTCTAGTTTTAAATACCAAGCCCCCAAATGCTAAGAAAGAAGAAACAAAACAGGCTCACAATCTGTAAATCATCCACTTATGCCTGGGCACTGAGCAGTTCAGTAAACAATTTCCTGTGGACTATGAACTGCCCTACAACCACATTTACAATTAGTGACAGTGTTAGCTTAAAGTGCAAGTAACAAGGGTGAGACAAAGCAGAAGAGATGCATTGCTTAACTTTGAATAGAGGAATTTGTAGGCATATCATACCTATCATTCCAAAGGACCAGGAGGGATCACACTTATTCCCAAAGTTCAGGCACTTATGGGACAAAATAAAATCCCTAGCACTTGGCAGAATTATTGGGGGTGGACAACAGAACAATGTAAGCTAAGAATACCATAGCACACCCCTCTTTGAAAGGGACTATGGTATCAGTGTACACAGGGCCTGTGGTAATGCCTTTGTTGAAAGGTCAACAAAACAACATGCAGAGTCATCAATTAAACCTGGACAGATGAAAGGTTGCATTGATCCAACAAGAAATTTCCCTGGGAACCCAGGTAATTTATAGATTTTCAAAATGTCTAACATATCTCCAGCAACTAGAAAGACTGACTCTGCAAAAGTTGAAGTTCTTTAAAATGAGCCTTCACACCCAGAAGGCTGCGGGGACTCCCCCGAAGGGCAGCCTTTCCCACCGAGCAGAAAGGGCCAGTAATCTGCATTCACACTCCTCTGGGCATTCTGAAGGATTCCCAAGGAGGGGCTATTCCAGAAGTTTATCTTAGAGCAACATTTCTCTGGAAAGGTGGGAATCCACAGTTTGTGAAAAGAAACATTATTTCTGCAGCTGTCCCCAGACAAATTGTTTAAACCGTGAGAGCAATAAGAGCGCTCCCTCTAAATCTAAAAGCAGCTGTGCAGTGGGATGCAGTGGGAAACCTTCAGCTGGTAGTATTTAGAAAGGTCTGAGTGTGACTGTCTCTAGGTGCTTGGAATACAGACTGTGACCAGGGAAGGACAGACAATCCATTACATATGACACTAATCCTTTCAATCTTAAGTAGCTTAGCTGAGCTACCATTTCCAAAATAACATCCATTTTATTTTGTGATCTGCTAGACTTCTGTAATCTCTTCCAAAACCCTTCCTTTCCTCCGAATACTATCTTAGCCTAGGCATGGTTTTAGAAGTGCTAACTGTAGTTATAAAAGGGGTTAAATTACTCTGTAATACACTAATCTAAAAGCTTTTTAGTTTTTCTAACTGCCACTTAACATGATTAGCAACAGATGCTCTTACTACACATACAGAGTCCCCTGCTCAGCCACTCTCAGACCATTTACCTCCAGCTTCTGTGCTCTCTCTTTACTGAGAGGCTCCAGCAGAAAGCTCAGGTTATTGTCATCTGCTAGGGAGCGAAGATCAAAGTAGTATTTGGCGTAAACACTGGCAGGAACATTGATATTAAACTGCAGTAGCTCCAAGAAGTGTCTTTCCATCTCGTTCCTAGGAGGCATAAGGGACAGAAGACAAAGGAAAAAAAAGATTGTTTTAGCTGGCTGAGAACACTGAAGAGACCTCAAGCTTGCTTTAAAACCAGCAACTTTGAAACAGGTCATTGAGAGCTCTGCATTATTAGTTTTGAGAGACAGGTCATTCCCTGGTGCTCCAAACAAGGTGCAGCTTTTGAGTCCTGGCACCTCCGGCTCGGAGAGGAAGGCAGTGCCCTGTCGTGCACTCGCTCGGCTGACGGGGAGGTTCATTCTTCGGAGTTCCATTAGTGCAGCTGTACAATTCATGCGCCATTCTCACTCTCATACGGCCCCACACTATAGTGATCAGATGAAAGGAATGATGTATGCTGTTTATTAGCTCTGAAGAACTTGCAGACATTTTCACCAGGCTGATAACAGGAAGGGGGTTTATTGAAGTAGAGGCGGACTAACAAAAGGAGTAGGCAGATCACCACGGCAACAAATGGATCTATGAAGAGCTGCTGCTATTATCTCACAGAAAAAAGCCTCTTGAAGCAACATGGATTCATCTCCAATAAATAAATAAATAAGCAGCATTAGGTGGGAGAAGGAATTTTCTCCTCAATAGCATTAGGCAGGATAACAAAGTACTATGTCAAAGGGCACTGTCCAGTTTTTACTCTCTTGTCTGTTTTCACTGGGCAAAATACTTGGAGGAAAGCGGGGAGAGTGCCATGACATGAAAAAGGCTGCTTCAGCTACTGTACTGTGGTCAGCTACAGCAGAGATATTCTACAGAGGAAAAACAGTGTTTTACAAATTAACCTAAAAAGAAACTGGTGACACCCAAACCAAGCAACTCAGTTCAACACCAACTCAGCAACAGTTTCTACTGGTAGCAGACCTGTCTCAGCAGAATTTAGCAGCTGTATAGGCCAACTGTCCCGACACCAGAAGACAAGTTGCACAAAGCCAGTGCCAACATTGTTACTGCTTTTTGGCAAGATTTAAAAATGGATCCTTTATCTATCAGTGTGGGGGCAAATACACCAAGGAATCATCCGTGTTGTCCTGTATTGGATGGTGGGTCTCAATATGAATAGCAGCTTTGTGCTTGTTTCTAGCACAGCAGACTTGAGTATCATTGAACCTAGTGCCAAAATTAATTTCCTGTTCATATGGTCATAAGCCTATAGAAATGTAAATCAGATAATGTTTTGATGATCAGCTGATCAGAGCTTGATTTACCCTGTGCATAAATGCTCTTCACTGCCCCTTTTGTACTCACTAGGCTAATACATTTTAATTCTGTAAAAATACAATTCTTCATTGGATTAACAAGACTATTAACAGTGGTTTAAAACCTGGGAAAGGATAATGCCCATGTGTTTTCTGTGCCTTATTTACAAATATATGTAGCCTAAAGAATGAACAGCATGTGCCCCCTTACAAACAATCGTGGCAAGATTAGCAGCTGCACAGTTAATTTTCAGCGATTATAGACTCGCTTTCATCAAAGCAAGCAAGTTTGGACAAAGGATGACTTCCAAATATCAACTTAATTTCCTTTGATTTTTTTCCCATTAGAAATAAATAAAACAAAACAAAAAACCCACCTCCCAAAACCCAAAAGGAAACCTCCCTCCAGTAAAAAAACCCACCTTTGCTTTGGTTGAATGAAAAAGGGCTTGTGATAGAAAAAGTAAGATGAACACTTGACTGTGTTGAGTAGGATGAGGCGAAGGCAAGTGACCACATGTGGCAGTCAGCAGGCCTGGATCTCGTATCCCTTCATAACCTGAGAGACCCCAGCTCCCCTCTAACACAGCTGTGGGATGAGCTGCCAGCACGACTCTGTGCAGCAGGGAGAGCATTTGGTGGGGAGGAGGTGCACCTGTGCTGCCTTCAGAAGGGGAGCCTGGCTTGTACACATTCACACACACAGAGATTTTCAAATTGAGGGAGCTAATCAGATATAAAACCTTTTGCCAGTTCCAGAGTGGTGCAGCCCCCATGCTTGGCCTGCAGTGGCTCCACAAGAGTGTTTGTCAGGTTAGTGAGATCATTCTAGAGAGCCAAGAGGAAAATTCACAGCAAGTTCACAAACAAAACTTGCCACCAGTTCTTGTAGATAGGCCCTTTTTGCACAGGAATGGACCACCCAGGGAGCGATGCCTGGTAGAGTCCTGCCAAGCAATCTTTAGCTGGGGAGCTGCTGGGATTTTGGGTGGATTCTTTGGCAGCATCACCAGCCATCTCCTACATTAGAATGCAACTGTGCCTGAAATCCTTTGCCAGTTTTTTTCTCTCACTAATCTTGTATTTGGAATAGCTAATACTCACTATCAAGTGATTGGTTAAAAAAAAAATACTGGAACTACTAAATCTGACAATTAACAATAGTACCAACTATTAACTGAAAGAAGACTTACAAACGTAAAACAATTTTGCTGAATATTTTAAGCAGTTTTCCAAGGTCCCTATTATGGTGATATCCAGCCAAGGAGCAGTGAAGTCTGAAAAGCTGCAGAGACTGGGATGAACACCCCATGCCACTGTCAGGAAGGGGGTAGTACAGTTTCTGCCCATACCTAAATTCAAAGGTCTGAGTCATTTCAAATGAGATGGGATTACAAAAATCCCATCTTCAAATTGGAGGAAAAAATATGCCTAAATTCTATCTATTTTCCTTATCACCATTACTGCTTTGAAAATGCAAGTACTGACAATTTCAGGAGACCCAGCATCATCAACAGAGAATAAATACCCTGCCTGTTACAGATCTTTTCAGTGCTATCAATTTGATTTGTCCCAAATAGGGCTAGAAGAGGAAACATCAAAAAGAGCAAGATGTACACTCCAGCACTCCCAGCTTTGCTGACCCCACTTCAGCCATCTCAGAGCTATTGGCAGCAACCCTTCAAGTATGTTCCTCAGAAGATGAGCACTCTGGGCCAGGTTGAGTGAAGATGTACATTGTATAAAACCACTAATTATGCGCTCCTGAAAGCGGGGCTGGCACAGCCCTGCCTTTTGAGACAAAGAACTCCCAGGCAAAGGGTATGTATAAAACAAGTAACTGTTTGAGATGTGAAATAACTGGAAGAGTAAAAATTGTGTTGGTGCAGAAGACTCCCTCATTTTTAGAAATGCCGCTCCCCACCTAAAAGGAAGAAGACTAGATATTCCTCCTCCTAGAGAGTCCTAAATGAATAATTACTTACTGTATTTTAAACATTAGCTTTGGGCTGAATCCAGGGAAGAGAGCTTGGGGCAAGAACACTCTCCCATCACACAGGCAGCCTCCCACTGCTGTGTGCAAAGCTCTACCACCTCAGTCTGCTCCTGCGCTAGAACTGGCTGTTACTACACAGGCCTGGACACATGCGCAGGGCACAGCACTGTGATACATCTCTCACACACAAAGCATGTCATGAAATTTATTAAGGCCAGAAAGCCTGGTGTTTTAAGCTGGTCTTGTATAATTTCCTTCACTGTGATAATAAGGGAAATAGGGGAACATGCTGGCAAATAGAATTAAAACAATAATGTAGGCATTTCAAAGCTCTGAGATAGAACTTTGTGAGAAGGAATTTAACAGAAAACCTAATGGGCCAAATTCACTCGAATGAACACACCTCCAGCCCACAGTGTGAGCGTGGAGCCACAGGGATGAACATCTTCCAATCCTGTTGGACTTACAGCTAAGTGCAGCAATGAAAGAGAGGAGATTTAAAATTTCGGAAAACCTGAAATGTACATCTGAGACAAAAATACAGCCAAGGAACAGCCTTACATCAACAAGCAGTAGTAAGACTGAGGACTTTGTTTTCAGCACTTTAGGCAGGTCCAAGAACCCACCCAGAGAGGATGGATAAGCTGTAGCAGTAGCTGTGTGTAACACATGCAACCACAGCTACCCACACACACAACACCTGCCTGCCAGCAGCAGCACTAGGAACTCACACCATGAGATATTTAGGCCTTAGCTGGATACACAAGCAGACATGTAAGTCACCAGTTACGGGTTACCTTGCAATTCTTCAAATTCTAAAACAGAAAAGGTAGGGAACAAATTTAGTTCACTTTTTTTTTCCCTTCCAAAAAAACCTTTTCGATAAGACTATAAATTGGGTAATTTAGTTCCATGGCTCATCACTGGGAAAAATAAAGAAAACTAACTTCAAAGTTACTCACCCAAGTCATTAAAATGATTAATACAGATTTGAGTCAAAGTAGGGTAATCATCCTTCTTGACTTGGAAAAGGGAATGAGGCCAGACACCAAATACATACCACGTGTATATATCATAGCAACAGAGAGATATTTTTTCAGTATGATCACAAAAACTGCCATTAAAAAAAAACATAACAAAAAAAATCACACACTGTAACAACCCCAAAAACAACCCCCAAAACTCCACCATTGTAGATTAGCCAAACTTTGCAACTTACATGTCCTCAACAGTAATGTCCTTCAGTATTTGGCAATAATCCACATTCCACACAGCCTGATCATCCCAGACTTTAGAAGCCAGCAGAATAGCTCCTAGGACTATCCTCTTCCAGTTACTAGGGCATATGTCAATCTCTGCATAGGTTAAAAGTCTTTCCAAATAAACCTATAGAAAGAAGAAGAAAAAACTCAAACAATAAACTTCCACAATTGTATGAGTGTAATTAAGACCTGGAGGGAGTTCTGAGCAGCAAACATGCCAGTCCAATATGACTATTTATTACCATTGTGTCAGAATAAGTATTACTGATTACTACTTACACTTAAGAACCTAAACTTTCAGAAGTTACAGGCTCCATTTTTTACTATAACACAAGAGCTGCACCACCAGGGTATACAACCGATAGTGAGGAATCAGTCCTGAGCGATGAGCATGGCTGTTTCAGGGAGACACTGCTACAGCTCTTTCTGTCCCCGAGTCACACATCACTGGCAGGCTCTCATTAGGGCCTATCTGGGACAGCAAATCACTCAACATCACATTAGCCTTTCATCATGGTTAAGGTTCAGCACTTGTAGCTGAACAGGAAGTACTAAAACCTGCCCTTGGATCTCTAGTGATGGGACAAAGATGTGTTAATTGCTACCTTTCCACAATGAAAGGCCTTCTAGTGCTACTTCTGTTTTACCCTGTAAAGAACAGACTTCAATCCGTCATCCACATCACCAACTGCTTTGACAGTGAAACATACCCAATCCAAAGATGTGTCCTGGTTTTTTACTCATTCCTCACCTGAAATCTCAAACCAACTCTAGGACGTTGAATCTGTCCTTTCCTTAAAAGTTTTCTACTATTCACACTCCCATAATGATCCACGTACTAAGTAATGTGCACTTTAAATTTACATATAGATTGTTTTTTTCTCTTCCCTCACCTAAGTCCAAGGTCTTACTGAAATTTCAGATAAACTAGGGGGCATGGGAAGTTTCACCCATTAAAGTCTAAGAGAAGGATTGCTCATTGTCACTCTCCCCACACTTTCTTTCCATCCTTTGCTTGTAGCCTCCAAATGGCCTAACAGTGTTCCTATAATAACAGGGCCATCTAGTGGTAAGCTCCATTTTAAAAACTAACTCCTTTTTTTGTAAGTACTTCAGCTAGTTTGCTCAGGGTTAGCTGTCATCTTGTTCTCTCAGAATTGCTTGCCTGTCTTTGGAAGGGCAAAAACCTCAAACTACTTTCAGAGTTTCAATAGCTCTAACTATCTAGCCTTTTTAATTACTCATTTCCTTATTAAAGAGAGTTCTTCAAGCTAAGTTTGCTTAATTCCTATATTGTCTTTCGGTGACAGTTCTGTTCTACCTTCACACTTTTTCAGAAAGAAGCCACAATGAAAACTGAAGTTTAGCGTGCAACAAAGTGTAGTTTGAGAGATTGTCTAAAGTAGCAATTACACTTGTGGTTTTTTATTTCCCTTCATATATTAAAATACATATATATGTAAATAAAAAATCAGTATTGTGGACAAATTCTTAAATCCATCATGCTTTCTGAAATCAAACAACAAACTGTAATGAGACTATTACCTTAATATTCTTCTTAAATTCTAAGTACCTCCATACCACCTGGGGAAAAAAGCTGCAGCCTCCTTGGTTTAATTAAAAAAAAGTTGATAGAAAGGTGGCAATGATTGAAGGACATAATAATGAGAAAGATCCTCTCCTGGAGCTCCTACAGAATTGATCCTTGATCCCTTAAGGCAGTATTACTTGTTCTAGTTAAATATGAACTCAAAACTCACACTTTTTCCCCTCCACACAACTGAAATAAAATATGTCTTTGTGTATAATCTTATTATACCCCACTGTTTACAGCATCCCACTGTTCTGCTCTTCTCAAGCTTCTTCAGCGAGTTACGTACAAACAGCGAGTGTAGGAAACAAAGTTTTTTATTGGACAAGTAATTAAGCATTACATATTTATATAGAGAAAAGGGAATTGCCTTTTTATTTAATCACTTCTGTGACTACTTAGAAATCTCTAATGAACTCACTTGTACTGTGCCGTCATTAATAGGGTTTCATGTGATACTCTTAAGTAATTAAATGTCAGCTCAGCCCAGTTCTCTTTCTGAGGAGAGGGGAAAGTCTTCCACAAGCTCCCGTGTCCGAAACGGGCGTCTCTTACCAGTGTCACTATTGCACATTCCGCTGTCAGCTGTGCCGCGCTGAAGAGCGTCCGAACAAACCGGTAGATGTGCTTGTGGTCAGGGTCATGCTTGTAGTAGTCATCTGGAACTTCTTCCCGCTGAAAGAAAGTGCTCAGAATTACTGAACATCTGTCTTAATACTGACTCTAAAGAACAGGTTGTTTCTTCTCACCGAGGTGAATACAACCCTTTACTGTCACAGAGACAGAAGAGAATTATACACTGAAAGAAGCAGCCTTGCAATATTACAAACTCTCCAAACAAAAGACAATGGCTTTAGCTGGTATCTCTCTTTTGAACACTTGTTTGATCTCAAGGGCTAACAGGAAAGAGCACGAACTACCAGCATTATTGCACGTGCTAACTGTTATCCACAGAACATTTTACAGACTAAAAGAGATGTTAAAAAAAAAGTTTTCTCCCTGCAAGAAAATCACATGTATATACACTCCAGGAAAACAATGGCTCTTCAAAAGACAAAATTAAGAGACTTCACAAGATTACTTTTCCAGCTGAGGAAGAGCTGAAGAACACATAGCAATAATTCTGTCACAGGTAGAACTAGAGGGTAACTTACACTGTCTTCACAGGACTCATTCTTGAGAGACTCCAGAAAGACAACAAAGCTAATGAACAACTACATTTGACACAATGCTAAACTGTTTTTAAATACAGGGCAGAAGAAAAGCACAGAAATAAACAGTCTGTAAGAGCAATTCTGAAATAAATGCTTGAGAGATATTCTCATATTCAGCACTCCTTTTAGAGGGATGAAACTTCAAGAGCTCCAACTCTGCACATTGGTTCTGCAAGACTGATACTGAAGAGACTTCTATCTACAGTCCAAGTTAGACCTACAGTATGGTAAAGACAGCAGCTGAGAACAGCACACCTGCTTGACATTGAGCTAGTAGTTGTCAGGTAAGCGGTACAAATGCACATCTGGAAGCACATTTTTGTGATTGGATGTCCTGGGGTAACCCAAAATGTTACTGTATTCCATATCTGTCTGTGCCCAGAAGCTGTTCCTATCTCTTTAGGACCCTGCAGCCGGGAAGCTGGAGGCTGGGTGCTATCAGGGGAGCATTTAAAGTCGGCTCTGGCAGGCAGCTCCCTCCCTTTTGCCACTGGTTTTGGCTTTCTGGGCTGCTTGGTCTTGGCTTAAGCACAGGCTTTGCCCTTTGTGGGTTCTCTTTTTGGGTTTTTTTTCCTTGTCCCAGAGAGACTGCAGTTATCCATTTTCTCACCTTGGGAAGGGTATCTCCAGCATTTCAGGTCTCCCCTTGTCCCCATGGGGTTGTGAGATGTAGCAGTTTGGTATCTAGCAGTTATTTACTGTTATTTTTCACCTGTTCCTGTTCTGTTTGTTAGTAAACTTTTATTTTTTCACTTACATCTACTCGTATTCATTCCTTCTTGGTGGAAAGGGATTGGCTGAACATATAAAGGAAGGCAGCTCATTCCAGAGTGTTCTCCTTTTAAACTGTCTTAAACCAAGACACTGGAACTGAGGACAGAAGCACTGAGGCTGGTATTTGTGACTAAACCCCACGATACTGGTAACTGGGTCACACTAGGGTCAACAGAACCTGATTTGGACTCCTTGTGACTGCATCTTTAGAAGACAAGGTGTTCAGAGACTTCTTCCAGCTAATTAACCTTTTTGAAGGAAGAATAGGTACTCAGGCAAAACGTCATTGCTATAGAAACTAACAAGCCACGTGTGCCTTCCCCTCAGAGGTATGACAATCAGCCGTAACTATTTCTGCCTGTGTGCTGCAGTGAGATAGAAGAGACCTTTAAGTGTTCCCTAGAGGACACAATGATTCTCCTCTCATTAAACAGGAGGTAGGCTATATGAAAGGATCAAAGGATGTCAGGTTGTTAAATAAAGGAGTTGTCTGATGAAACTCATCTTCAAAATTATTTACGTAATGTGAAACAACACATTCAGGCATTAAAAATAGTTTTGGTCCACCCATTTTGCTCTCAAGTATTAAAAACCATACAAGAAATCTTGGATATAGCTCATCCTGAAGTTGGTTTTTTTTTTGAACTGAGTAAAGAGTTTTATATATTTATATTGTACTGTACAATTCCAGTAAAATGGGTCATATTTACAAATGAAACTTTAACAAACTTGAAGTATTAAACTGTTTATTAAAATCTGTTTATTAACAAGCCAAATCCATTAAATAGGTTGAACTGCATTCACTCAGGTAAGTCCCAGAGCAAACTGAATTTTTAAAGCCACTGTGGCTTTGCTAAACTAATTTCAAATGAAAAACAAAGGAAGTGGTTCTGTAGGACAGGCATTAAACTCAAAGTGCTCAAACTGGATGCAAAAAGCACACGCTGCACTCTTGAGCTTCCCTGTACTACAAGGTTTCGCATCTTTAAGTGTCTGAAAAGGTGGACAGGACCAGTCACATTAAAATCACACGCTGAATGCTCCTTGCTGTTACTGCAAACAGCCTTAAGCATATTTGCTTTAAAATGTTGCCTTACAGGTTCTTTAAAGACCAACTCACTGTTGCCCTCTTTGTGTGACATTTCATGTATTATGTTCTCCTGTTTGCAGTCATTTAAAAGGTTAGGCACATACCTACTACGCATGTCTTCCTCAATAAATAGAAAATACTTTTAATTAAAGCAGTATTAAAGAGGGGAAGAAAAGAGACAGACAAGAAACTTCAGATATGGAATATGAAAGAATTGGGCACATGCTTGCTTTCTATTTATAGTCAAAGCATAGAAAACCAAACATACTTTGCAACATTTAAGAAGACTGGGCTCTGTTCATGATCTAGTTGATATTAAAAGTCACTTTTTGCACTGTGTATTAAATACAAATACACAATTCAAGATCAATTTGATTTTGACCTGTACTAATACATTGTTATGACTTATACAATACAAATCAAGATGTTATTGATGCACATTCAGAGGATCAAAAAGTTACACTTACTGTGAGAGGATGGGATTTTTCATCAAAAATATCCAATGATCTGTCGGAATCTCTACAAAACAAAAATCTCTGGTTTAGCAATAAGCGTTAATTGGTAATACTATGCGCTACTAAAAATTCTTGTTCATTGAAGAGGATAAGGGGACATATTTTATAGTTCAGCTTTTCCTAGAATATGACGTGGAGCTACCTTGTACTTTTGCAGAGCATTTAATGATGAGACTTACAACAGGATATTTAAGATGCTAAACAATTAATAGCTACCCATGTTCTTGTATTATTCTTAATACAGCTTTGCCTTAAAATGTGAAACAGTCTCATTAATAGCATTTACTTCAAAAAGTCAGGTATAATTCTGAAGCACGCGCTGGAACTAGCTATAATGGCAAGAGTTATTTGTACATGGGACAGAATGTTCCTTCACCCATCAAAACCAATCTGTACCTCTGTGTTCAGGAAAAGCAAAGCAAAGTCCAAAGGCTGATTTGTGGTGAGCTGTGTTTTGTTCACTCCCTGTTTTGGTGTTTTATGTGCCATTGGACAGGTGCATTACTGACCCTCCCACAGCTGCTCAAGAGGGGGTACAAAGAGGAAGCAGATACAGCATGAAGTACCAGATTTTTCACCTCCTTTAAGTTTCACCAGCTGTTACTGAAATGACCAAGACCATATTTGACTCTATGATCTTAAGAGTTTTTCTCCAGTCTTAATGATTCTATTATTTTACATCCCTGGCTCAAAAAGGAAGTTGTTTTATTTCAGCAAAAAAAGAGTTCACTCACCTGTTCTTTATATGGTAGAATATTGCTAATGTTACACTAAAAAAGAGAAAGAAAAAAGTAAGATTTAACAAGGCATATTCCATTCACGCTATTCCACTGCAAAAGCTGTCATTCAGGGCAAAATGTTACAAATGCATTTTGTACTGGCTTTCTCTCACATTCTCAAGTACCCTGTGTCTCATTTCTGATGTTTAACTGTCTGGACAGAAATTGGCCAAATCAAATCTGCCAGCCAAACTACTTTTACCTTCATTGTACAGATGTTTGTGCAACAGAATAAATGTTAAGTGGCATTTTAAACATATACCTTGATTTCCTGATTAGGTGATATTTAGTGAAAATGTGGACTATTCCTACTAAAATATAAGTTCTAATGTTACATATACAATTGTAGAGACTCTGCAGATGTTTTAACTCTGTCTGGCTGTCTAATTTAGGACCTGTCTAAAAAAGAGACTAATAAAATATGACATTATGCCAGCATAATCCAAGAAGTGGACAAGAACGGATTTCAGTCTCTGCTAAGTTAGGCAATAGGTTTCATACATTAACACTCATCTACTGTGGCCAAATGTCAGATTCTTTACTGGTGGTGGTAACAGCAACTCTGTGATAGGTTCCTGTGATGGCAAAAAAGCTCTAATCTGCTGTCAGATGCATACCACTTCAAAATGACACAAGCATTATTTTTTAGGTTCTTGTTTCTCTAATAAAGGAGAAGTGACATGCTAGATACCTTTGTCTGAAACCAAATTTTAAAGTGACGAATCAACTTGGACATTTCCAAACTCTACTACACTACTAAAACAGTAAAGCCTTCTGGGACTCAATCTACTCAGCCTTCCTTTCCCCTCAAGCACAGTGAAACTCTCTTCTCAATTCTCAGCTGGTATCATCTAAGTGCAAAAAACTGTCTTTATGGTACCCAGAAAAATAGGTCCAACACCCATTCACATTGGAGAACACAATTATCACCTACATAAAATAACATGTACATGAAGAAAAAGCAGAAAGGCTAGACCTAATCCCTAGGTCAGCAACATGCTGTTTGTCCACAACTAGAGGGCAGACTAATACCACTGGCAAGTACCAAACACAGTCCTGCAACTTTTCCTGCAACTCCATACAAAATCCCTTTCAAGTCTTCCCAGATCAAAAATTTCCGGATTTGGCTTTCAATGTGGACTAAACTCCCCACCCCACTCCATACTTTCAAACTCAAAATGCTGACACACTTCTGCACTGCCTCAAGTGCACAATGAGAACTACTTTGAAATAGGACAGTACATTAGCTCTGTGACTGAAACAAAAGCTCACTTCAGTAGTCAACTACCCAGAGCTCCACACCCCTTCCGTGACCAACCTGAAGAAGCAGTGCTGTGCTTCTCTCATGCAAGTGTGCAACCGGCTTTGGAACAGACAAGACCCCCACAGAACCCCAAATAACCCTTACAATGCCATTTAACCCCTTGCTGATGACAAAGGCTCCTTACCACTTTATTGTGCTTCTAAGGTTCGGCTGACTGACGGTGCTGTCATCTATAAATATTGTTGAGCATGAGCTGTATTTTTTCGTAAGCTGCCCAGGAGAAACCTTGGAGGGAAAAAAAAAAAGAACAGAAGAACTGAAATACATTCAAGAAGAGGGATTCTGTAAGCTTTTGTTTAGCACACTGAATACTGGTTTTACACCTCAACTGGTAACTGCACAGCAGGTCTCTGTGGATGGTTCCTGCTGCAATGAAAGCCACTCCGTAGCCACCTAGTTCTTTTGTGTAAGATACATTTATAAATCATCCCTTGCAATATACAACTTGATGTTTTTAGATAAATTTCAGCAGAAATAGTTGCAGCTAAAGCAGCAAGTCCTCTGATTTTCTCAGTTCTCTTGCATTCATTCTTGTCAGTTTATATCTCAGTCTTCCATCTCTGCGATGCACTTTATTAGATTTCCCTTGACTCCATAATCACCATCTCCCTTCTTTTACATCTGATACCTTTACAGTTTCTGGTTATGCAGTATTGCTCCCTGTAAAGACAGTTTTGCATTTGGGGTTTTGTCATGTTATAGTTTAGAAAAAAAGAAACCTCTTCCTGACAAGGCTCACTTCACATGTCTTGTTTAGCATCTGGAATCTACAGAGTACTGCTATTACCCTTACTTTTACTATTATTATTTAGAGCTAGCAATATGCTCCATCATCCATCCTAATCCTGTACATTTTGTACTGTAAGAAAACTTCCTGTATAACCCTATCCAGGCTTCTCTGAGCATTTTTAGAGAATGCCTTGCACTAGAGATAGGACATCATAATTGAGGGAAGAATTTTAATCAAACAGTTCAAGGTTCATTAGTTTTCACCAGAATTTTTTTAAATGCCTTGTCTAAAACTTGAAAGTGTTCCATATGAAAATGCTGGCACCCTTCACAACTCAGTGACTGCCTGGGAATATCTCCCATTCCAGCTGAAGTTTGCCAGCAAAAACAATCCAATCACACTTCACCTTGGTGCTGCCAAACCAAAGCTGGAATTGTAACAAGAAAAAAGACGAAAAAAAAGAAAAAGAATGACCCCCACTCCTTGCATAATCACAATAAATACAAGAGAGTGGAAATACCATTGTCGTACCAGTACCTTATCAGTAGACACTTTTGCTAGACAGTATTTCTTAAGCTTTGCGTTAGCAACTTCCATTCTTACCTTTAGTAGTCCATGATTTTTTATTCACTTACTAATGACATTGCATCTTTTTTGTTTTGGCTTTTTTTTTGGGTAAGTGAAGCATCCAAACAAATTAATATTTGTAGAAGAAGCTGAGAGCATATTTTCAGATTTTAAAACTAATGGATTATCACTTATTTATCATACTGATGATGTTTATCATTCTCTCTTCATACTGGATAGGCTTCTTACTAAGTCCTGTAGCAATACACAATCAACAAGTCATTCAAGACTTGTCATCTCAGCTGACAAATTAATGTAGTTTTATTTCTGTTTTAAAACAAAATACAGACAGGTTGGCTTACATTTTCTTCTTTACTGTTCTGAAATGCTCAAGATTGATACAACAAAAAAATTCATTCTTTTGACATCAGCCATTCTATGCTTTGTGATACTGTGCCTGTTTATTTTTTAGAGACAGGCAATGATAATTCAGTTTTACCTTGCTAAGGAGGATTTGGAACATGTGTAAGACTATATACCTAGAACTACTACAGTTGCTTCCTTGAATTTGTCTTTGGCCCAACATGCTGATATTATTTATATAGAATCTGGTTTACTTACGTGATTTATATGGTTACTCTTCCTCTTCTCTCGCACTAGAAAGAGGGAAAAAGAATGTGAACTGAAAGGTTTCTCAATTTACATTCAATAAAGTCATTCTATTAACCTAATTTTCTAAAGCACGTGAGCATTAGAAGTTTCAAATTTTACTTAAGGTGTCTGGAAAACTAGTTTGAGGAAAAAATACCAAGTTTTATCAGGCTGGTAAGCTACATCCTACTTCCATCTACCCCCATGCACATTTAGGAACAACTACCTCCCATCACACTAAGGGAAAAAATGTCTCAACTTTGAAAAGATGCTGTGTTTCATGAAAACCAGGATGATTTCAGATAGTTCAAACTGACAACGTCCAACATCCAACAACCACCAAAAGCAAAACCAGCACACACTGAGCCTGCCAAAGACACACAAGGAGCAAGTGAGGTGCCCAGCAATATTTACGTGTTCTCTCTCCTGCTATGAGACAGAAAGTCTGTCTGCTACAGAGCAGAAAGTAAAAAGGTATTTGGCTGTGAAGAAGATGCTGGCACAAGCTATGCACCTATTTATCATATAACTGCAACCATGTTATTTGATCATTTTAAACTGTGTCAGTCTTTCAAGTAAGATTGCAAGGTTTAACTTCCAGCTGTGACAGCAGCAGTACAACAGTGCTGCTGAGGGAGAGCCGAGAGCCGCACACAAGCACAGAGAATACAAATGTGACCAGCCTGGACACGGCACACCTCAGATCATTGCCACGCTTTAGCAGGACACATGCCCTTACACATCCAGAAAAACTGACAAATGGAAAAGAGTATCCACATTGTTTTAGTCTTTTTGCATAAATCAAAACACATAATCCTGATAATATCTCAATGAGAGAGAACTTATGGATATTAACTCTATTAATTCAATGGAAGGTTACCTAAAGAAGAACCAGGGAAATTAGAAAATAAATTCTTCTGCCCAACTCCTCCATAAAAACCAATTAATCTAATACAAACTTCAGAGAATAGTTTAACAGTTACTACCTCACCTAGCAGACTATTTTTCTACATGAACACAAGCCTACACAATTTAATGCATTTCATTTGAAGAAAACCAAATCATGTCTAAAAGCAATACTACTCCAGGAAGCCTGTTCATGGAACATTATTTGCAGCAAGGCTGGAAGGCTGCACAGTGACAGTGTTCAGAACCCTGTCAACTTGCGAGCTGCAACTTCAGCACTGCTCATCTAAGAGGTGTTTGAAATGAGCAGGTCAGACCCTCTGGCTGTTTGAAGACTGACCTTGGAGGCCTCGAAAAAAGAGGTCTCCACATTTCCTTGGTATCATCTCTTCTGGAGAACCAGAAGTGTGTGTAGTGCTTGTTCCCACTGCTCTCAGATTATCTGAGTAGTGCAAAGTTGATACAACTGACAATTTTGCCACTTGCCAAAAGACTCTGAATAACAGGACAGCAACTGACAGACCTGTCAAAATAATTCTTTTCTGTGGCAAAGCTATGCCAAGTCAAAAGACACACTGCAGCTTTCCATCAACACATCCAACCTCAAGTGCATCACTTCCTTAGCAAAACAGTGCTTCAAACAAGAACCAACTATAAAAGAAACAGAAGCATTTTAAAAAGCACTTCAAATTTTTTAATTGCAACTTCAAAGTGTACAGTTATCAGGCTTTGCTTTTATTTGTGCAATATAGAAATGTCTCCACTTTTTAACAACATTTTGGAATGCACAAGCTATAGCAATTGTTCAAAATTGACTTTATTAAGTAAACACAGGATCTGCAAAGAAACTGAAAATCCCTATACATCCATATAATTAAAACCAGGATTGGAGAATATTTATTTATATATTTGGAGAATATTTATCCTCTGAAACTATTCAGTTTAGAACAACTCATATAGACTAATGGCTTAGGCTTATTACTTATTATAGAAAACTGTCTTTTTTAAAAATTTAGAACAATTTTTAAAACAGTCCTTGGTCATAAAAAACCCACCATTGCTTAAAACTTGAATTACACTAATGAAGAAAGCCTTGCTCCTTCAGACTACTAGAATCTGCACTCCGAAATCTGGCATTTAACCATACTGAAGAACAAGTGATTTAAAGGGTTAAGTAAAATGGTCTACAAACACATTGCTATGTAAATACATAAATTACTAATCCCTATGCTCTGAAAGAAATGAAGCACTGTGTTCTTGAACTGTGTAATTAAAATAAGCAGTAATTTTCCCAATTTTTCTCCCATCTTTTGTTAAATTGGAAAAAACTTAGCTTACCATCTGTTTGTGACTTGCTCAGGAAAATTGTGCTTGCTCTGGGATGATCAGATGGATTAGATTCCAAGGCTAAATCTGAAATAAAAAGGACAAAAAAGATGAGATACCTTGAACAAAAGATGATGATAACAGCAACAATTCCCACCCAGCCTCAAAATGCTCAAGTACAGTGGTGGAAACAAGATCAAAATCACATAGAATGCGTTGTCTCTCTGAAACAAAACCATACTTTTGCCAAGATAAATAAAAATACATTTTTCTCTCTGAAAAAAAAGCCTGTGGACTTATCCCTACTGTCATGAACTGTGAAGTAGCTTATGGTTTCCATGAAAACAAAATCTGGACAAGGAGATCTCAGAAACAAACCTTTGCCCAAAAGTCACTCTGTGCCCCTGCATACCCTGCTGGGTATGGGGCGTGTGGTCAGTAGCGGGCAGAAAGCTAGAACTTTATCAAGAGAATAATTTTAAAAGCCACACCAAAACAACAAAAAATTAACACTGCTGGTCTTTGCCTCTATGCTTTATGTACCAAATACAGCAGGAAACAATCTCTGTGGTCCACAAAAGAACATAATAATACAACACTTACAGTGCTGGTAAGTATCAAAACATGAAACTCGCACTATTCTGTTCTTTTGGAATTTCAAGTAAAACCATGTACAGCTAATGTACAGTTATTGCAGAACAAAACGACTGCTTTAATCCTTTGCCACAAAAAAGTAGTGATGGCATTAGAAGAGAATATATTACTACCTTAGATTAAGATGGAAGAGATCACAAAAGTTTGTTGATGAAACTGTGACCATCATGATGAAATTTTGAGCTGCAATAGCTTCAACAGAAGAAACAGCTGTTCAGAGGAGGTCATGCTACAGACACACTGACTTATGTGAACACATGAACAGAATAATCTAGGACTGTGATCCTCTAAGTCCTGGAAAGAGCAATTTTGCATCCATTTACAGTTGTCATTCTGATCTTCCCGTGTGCTACTTACGCCATGCCAGTCACACAAGCACACACACTCGGGCATGAGCACTGGCACAGTGGTTCAAGGTGGGACACTAGCACAGCTGCCACACCCCACAAAGTCATCTAAGAATCACCATCAACTTTTAATTAAAAAACCCATAATCTTTTATGCACCCAACCAACAGAACACCGGTTAAACAGCAGCCAAACCACAAACTGTCTGGGTGCTGGAAGTCTTAACTCTGAACGTCTGTGCTACCGCACCTACCCCACAGCGCAGCCTCAGCCCTCACGCACCAGCGAGGGAACGCAACTGCAAAAGTTCACATGTCCCCAGAACTTCTCATTCCAGCTTCCCACTGGTGCACAACACTGCTATCCCAGTACGTGGCTTTACAACAGTGCTGATCTTAGTACAGTGTTGCTCTGACACTGCTCCAGGATGCAGACCACTGTCATTCTGAATATCTACTGTAAAAGTAATGGAGCCAACATCTGTTTAGGAACACAAAGACTGTTTAATCGGGAATTTCCCCCTCCTCTCAAAATAGACCAGAGTCAGCCATGAAAGCAGACCATCTTGTCAAGTTTTAAAAAGCTAATTTACAAAACCAGTATTTCTATTGTCACTTTACTGTGTGCTCCCTCACAGCACAGAGTCAACAGATACCTGAATTTAATCATGCAGTTAAAATGTACGAAGTCTTGGCTTAAAAGCCCTTGAATGGAATTTGCCTCACAGCTCATACCTCAAGTACTACTAATACACATTTGATTCTCGGAAAAAAAAAAAAAATCCAGCACACAGTAGCATGCTATACTGTCACATTTTAAGTACCACTTGTAACATCTCAACAAAATAGTGTAACTGGTTTAAAATTTGTCCACAGGTTTGACAAGTTTCTAACACTGATTTAGCAAAATCACTTTTAAGAGATAGTATATAGCGTCTAATCCTAGCACTGCATTAACAAAAACAAACAAAAAACCCAACACAAACAGTGATTCAGATGTGGAAGTATTTTGCAAGTCTACCAAGTAACTGAAGAATCATCAACAGGCAGAACAAGACTGCAATATGCAGACTTACAGTACAGATTATTATCAGCAAGTAATGATGCAAACAGAGCAAACTACTCAGAATTCATTTATTTACAGTTCAGCAGCAACCTTTAGAATAACTGGGTAAGTCAGATTAGAGAGGACCTCAGCGGTCTCTGGTTCAACTTCTTGCTGAAAACAGAATCAGGTTTTGGTAGAACACGAGGCTGCTCAAGGCTTTACTGAGCTGAGCCTTGAAAACTTCCAGAGAGTCCACAAAGCCTAATCACCTTTCCCATTAGTGGGACTAATGCCTAGAGGGCTATGAGACTCACTATGGAATGGTCAGGAAGAGTGTGTAGGACTGTGCAAGACTTGTGTCATATTTAGGGGAAGGCAGCAAGGAAAACTGGGGAGGCACAAGCATAGGAAAACTGAAGAAAAAGGGTTAGTGAAGTCAGTAACTCCTAACACAGGACTCCATGCTTCTCCTTGCTGGATTTCATAGGGTTGGTGTTGGCCCAATCCCCCAGCCTGTGCAGGTCCCTCCGAATAAGCAGCCTGCAGCATATTGACTGTTGCCCAACTGGCTGCCATCTGCAATTTGGGCATCCTCCATTGCCTCCTCCAGGTCACTGATGAACATTAAACAGGACAGATGGGGGTTTTTTAGGGAAGAGACTGTATGGGATAATGCCCATCCTCCCTCTCTCATTAAAAAATACATGAATATCTTGACTTCTCCAAGGTTTTTATTTACTCTGAAACCAGATGATTTGTTAAGGCTCACTTCTTATACTGTTTTTGCCTCTTCTTGTGCTCTGCCAGTTCGTATATGCTTCCTACATGTTACAAATCAGGTCTAGGACTAAAAGCACATGAATGAATATAACCAACTTTCATCCCAGACAAGAAGTGTCTGGAAATGTCTTCTTGTCATTCCAGGCAAGAAGATCCACAGAACTGCAGCATGCACTGAGTGACACAAAATTGACAAGGCTACATAAGTCAAACCCCTGAACCAAGCAGACCCACACATTTAAGGAGAGGAACAACACTGAAAGGATAATAGACTTCACTGGCTCCAGTTCCACAGTGGCTCTGCCAGACACAAGGTGCTTTCTGCTGGACAAAGTCAGGTGCATCACCGTATTAAATCCACAACACAAGTAAAAAGTACTAATGAAGTCCAAGACACGTCAGGCAGCCCCCAGTACAAAACCCCACCACAAGTGATCAAGACCAACTGTAGCTGGGCTTGTTATCCCAGGATAACATGGCATGAGCAGACACAGTGCACCTGCTTTGGTCTAGCAAGAGACTGTGAAGAAAGATGCATTTAGCCAACCACCTCCCTGTAGCTTTCCCCTTACAAGAGCTGGAGAATTTTAACCATCCTGCCTGTGCCATTTTCCCTGGACCATGCTTTTTTCCTAAGCAATGGAAAAAGTCATCATGAGACTTGCTCGTCCTAAACTGCCAGAAATACCAAAAAGCAACAGCAATACAGCTGATGAAGGAAACATAAGGAAAGAGGCAGATAAGGAAATGAGCAGAGGTAAAATGTAATGGGAAACAGCAAAAGAAAAGTCAGAGGAAGAGATAAATCTGTCTGCAAACAATTCGACTCACAACCAAGTGTAACTCCTATACTTCATCCTGGTAGCACTTACAAGTTCAGAAAAAGAGTAGCTTGAAAGCTAGATCTTAGAAGTAACTAACATTTTTTTAGGGATGTGTTCCTGTACTGCATTCAGTGTAGGACCATTTAAAGGACAAGGAGAATGAATTGGACATGCTGTCCATTTTTTATTCCCCACACTGACCCTCACACATAACACAATTCACTACCATCAGAAGCTAAAGGAGAACTCCACAGCTCTAATTTTCTAACTGATAAGCCAAAAAATTTCCTACTGTACACATTAAAGAGCAAATTTTAGAATCTTAGATCCATGCTGACAACAGCAAGTGTATGGAAAGCCTTCCTATAACAATTCCTTACAAGTCCTCTGCCTTACTTAAAAGACATGGTTCAAAAAGCAAAACAGGTGAGTTCCAGAAATTCCAGGCTTATGTAGCGTCTGCAGGCAACCAAAGTAAGATGCACTGTAGTGCCTTCTAGGTGTCACATGCCACCTGATGGACTAGCACATGTTTATACACCTCTTCCAACTGCTCACATTTGCAAACTTCAAATGAAGCTTGGACCTTACCTGCAGTTTGTTCTATAAAAGGAGATGACCATCCACATAACAAAATATGTCCAGCGGTTTTACAGAGAAGCTTTTTTCAGTCTTTCAAAGACACTGGCATTCAACAGTTCATTATGTGAGCTTGACTGACACATTTCATGACAAGCCAGTGTTAGTTTTCACACTGGAAAAAAATCAACAACTATGTTTGATTATTGCAATGATTCAAGACCCTTTCAGAACTCCAAACAGAAGCAAAGCTGTGCTATACACACACAGTTCATCAAACAGTGCAGAATGCTACCTGGCTGACAGGGGAACTGTTGTGTAAGCTGTTAAGGTAATCCTGATATTTACATCACCTGCAAGTAGGATCTTCAGTTTTATTCACCTGGCTTTACTACACATTTAAATAAATAGCACCAAGTTTTTTTAAGTTATTAGCATCCTCATTTGTCTCTTGAAATCAAAACATTCAGAGTTTTCTTCCAAAAACATTATTTTTCTAGTAAGTGAAATAAAAGTGCACATTCAAACTCTAGCTGTAATGAAGAAAAAACCAAATATATTTATAAATCTCAGCATAAGCTTGCTGGCAAGGACCCACAGAAGCAAGGTCTGGGTTCTTAATGTTTGGTAGAATTTTCCTCCTGCCTCCCACAGTCACTTCTTTCTGCTTCCCCTATGTGGAAGAAACATTGTTAGAAATGTTAATTCAATGTGTAATATGAATCTGGGAGGAGTAGGGTTTTATTGGCTGTGCAAGAATTCATTCCCCTGTTAGTCAGCTTTTTGGTATGACCTCACCACACTGATCACACTTGAGAGAACACACTTCTAGCCACAGAATGTCTGTTCTACAACATCTACCCTGCAGGTAGAAGGGAAAACAGCAAACCTCCTAAGAAAGCCAGTAGAGGAAAAGGATCCAAGAGTTAAGTCACATGCAAACAGTTAAAAAAAAAAAAAAGTCAAAAGTCAGGGTGAAAATTAATTCCGTTTCTTTAGTTCTTTAAGTTTCATCAAAACCCTCTGGTTATATATTTCCTTTCAACACTTGTTATGCTGGAAGCCTGAAGAAACACACGAGAAAAACAAATCAGTCTCCTTCCACACAAGCTTCAGGTATGTGTGTTCCCTCTGAACTATTCTTGAAAACATAAGGCTTACTTGCTCACTGCAGAAGCCTCCAAGATTTAGTGAGAGAGAAAAGGATAAAGGATTCCTTATCTGCCGGCAGTATCCAAGCATAAGGACAGAAATACAAATACTATACTATACATACTTTCCATTTCCCAGATTTGTAGATCAATTTCATCGCTGTTTCTGGATGACTTTGTGATTCAGTCATTTCCACTACAGGTACTTCACAGATCATTTCTAGAGGCCATCACATCAGGCTTCTTAAGACAACAACTTGGAAGGTGTTTCAGGCTTACAGGAAGTCAATTATTTCACATTTGTCAAGATCACAGACTATCTGTAACTGCTACAAATACCTTTGTAATTAATATCTAGTCGGTTTTAGGACAGAGATATCGACAGTTATGGGGAATGAAGAGTGAGTCTAAGGTGAAAAACTCAGGACTACAAGGAAAAAAGGAGAGGGAGCTCTAGAAAAGGCACCAGAGCATCATTTGAGTTCCCCCCGCTTCACATTGGTCTAAACAGACAATGGTAATTGTCAGCCCGTGCAGCTACAGATCTTCAAATAGAGAGGCACAAAAACCAACCCAAGATGGTTAAGCTTTTCCTGCAGTGAAAACTGCTGGCATCAAAAGCTGATTCCTTGCACCAAAGTGTTTTAACTCAACTAACATTTTAACTAGGATTTTAAAAAAACCCCAACAACAAAAAAACCCTGAACTAAAAAAAAACAGGAAAAAACCTCCACCCACATGCCTGAAGTAAGCTGAAATTATGTAAGAGAAACAAATGAACAGTATTTAGACCTTCTGCAAGGAGGTTTATAGACAAGCTGTTAGTGAAACCAGATCACAGATAATCAATATATCCAAATAGCTGTTTATCTTCAACACTGTTTAATAACTGCAGCATGCAGGCAACCTGAAGCTTTCAAGAGTTACTCTAGGCACTAATCCATGAGTCTGTTCAGGTAAACCTCACTTACTTCATCCCTATTAACTCTCCTCTTCAACGTCCCCTTCCATTTGCTTTCCCATCTAACCTCTGTGTGATGACCACATCCCACTCAGCTCCTCTCCTGACCCCATTTGCAGTTCCCTCTCATCCCTGACTGTCTTTTCCCTTGTCATTCTCCACCCCCCAGTTTCTCAGATGAGGTCCCAGGTCACTTTGTCCCACCACTTCAGTAGGTCAACACTCTTCCCCTTGGTTCAAGGGAATCAGGCAAACCTCTGCTCCCACTCAGTAAACAGCAGCAGTGGAGGGAGATAACGTTTTCAAGTACAAGTGAGAAATGTCTGCCAAGCAAGGTGTTGTTCTAGTTTTATCCAAGGATCAAAGAATTTATGAAAAAGTAGATCTATGTTTAAACATAGGGATCTGGCAAGAAAGTGTCAGCCATAAGAAATTCTCCCCCAGATAACCAGAAAAAAATTAAAGAAAAAAAAAAGGAAGCCCAAAATAAAGATTAGCAGACACTCATTTGGGGGGGAACCCTAAACAACCAAACTAACCCAAACCCCAGTAATCACCACAGCCCAAGAGGCACAAGACCAAAGAGCTACCATTACTAAAACTAGACAGGAAAGCCTTTTTGGTCAATTCAAACTTTCTTGAACTGTTGATTTAAAGAACACTTAATGCTCAGCTGAAAAGTCAACTAGCTGCTTTAGATTCATGTTAGCTTTTGATATTTAATATTAGCAGTAGGCATGAACCTTTTTGGAAGAAACTACTGTTTTCAAAGTTATGTTTATTCCCATTTACCTAACACAACTTGGCTTAGCATATCAAACCACAAATACAGGCTTATTTCTCATTCGGAAAAAGCATGCACCAAACAGGTTATGGCTCAGGATCGCAAGAATCGTAACATACAAAATCATCCTTTAAATTCTCTCTTAGTAGTGGATTTGACAAACCTTTCCACTAACTTTTGCTGAAACACTGAACTTTCTGTTTTACTGTGTGTTTTACCTCCATTCCACTTATCACTCCTTTTTTGTCATACATAAATACCACATCATAATCTGTCCATTTTAAGAAAGTGAGATTTTTCTTGTTTAATTCTGATCCAACAGAGACAGTCTAAGCAGTGCTGACTGGAAAGTAGTGCCTGTTAAGTAGTGTGCTGGAGAAGCTACACAATAATCCTCACTTAGGAGCACGGACCTGTGAGGACCACATTCCACTTCCTATGAAAGAGCAACACAAAGCTATGAAACAACACAAAACAAAAAGTCCAAAGCTCAGTTGGTCATTTCTGCATTCTTGATACAACCAAAGCGTTCAGTTTTAGCAAAACAAGTGCAAAAGTACTAAGACAGACTTAGGAACAACAAACAACTTAGAGACAGAAATTTAAGGAATGAAGCATCTCCATCACATTTGGATGCTAGCTTCTGATATATTTAGCTGTTTTCTTAGAAACTCCTAGAACTGAGCAGCATGGAACAAAAATAGCCAAAATGATCTTGACTTTTTTCCTTGCAGCTTTCTCTTTTCTCCCTGCCAAAGCATTCAAGAAAAGGGCAGCCAGTAGGTTCCCAGCCTTCCATTATAGACTAAGTTCACATCTTAGCCAGCCTATGATATTACACATTCATCAATTATAGAAGTAAATTTTATCCCCCAAATGAAACCGCTGGATTATTACCACTGTAGCAACAAACCAATGCTTTGCAGTAGTCAACAGCACAGAAACATATAAGTTGTTTGCATGGTTTGGGTATGCTGACAGCTTTTACATCCTAGAGTTTAAGAGGAATAAGCATAGTGATCTGGTATATTACAGATTTATTATTTCATAGAAGGTATTAAATCAAACAGCAGCATCACTTGAAACTTCTTTATAAAGCCTGTTTCATAACACTGGATTTCAGACTTCACAAATAGTGCTTTACATTCGGAAGTTAATTGCTTCAACTCTGTCCAGGTAGTGCTTTGTAATGTTCAAAAATCAACACAAGAAGTTTTACTTCTAATATTGACCATCCAGAATTGTATTTTAATAAAGGTATCAAACTTCAATACTTTCTGCACCCCTAAAGGGTTGTATCAATCAGAAAACTTCAAGCAACATCTATCACTCGTAGCAGATCTACTTCAGAGGGCAATAGTGAACCACACACCACGGTACAAGTGATCTTTAAAATCACCTAAAATATATACTACTTATGCAGTTCTAATTTTAGGATTACTTCCTGCCTCAAGACTAAAGTTTCCATAGTCACAAAAGTAAAATTTGCAATAGACAGCTATCTTATTCTTGGACTATACACTCTTATTCAGGTTTGCAAATTCAAAAAAATTAAATGCTTCTCCTTACTTCAAGGCCAGCTCTGGCACTTAGATAAATTCACAATTAAGTCTAGTTACTTAACACTGCTGACATGATCACATACTAAAGATTCAAACAAATACAACCCTTATTCCTGAGGAGATTTGTTCAGCTTAGGCATTTTTGCTTGGCTTATTAGAATCTTTAGAGTTTAGCTCCTCCTCCCCTAATGAGTTGAGAGATTTCTGTAATGTCTTCCTGCAAAAATAAAGGTTTATTTCTCCTAGGCAGCAAACATAATTTCTACTGCTGCTGTACTGCACAGCTGTCTCAGAGGAGATCCAAGGGGCTGACTGTTCCATCTCATTTCTGGAACAGCTGCACCATATGGTGCTGTGCAGAACCCTGCAAGTTCAATAATTCCATTTCTGAAGGTCTCCTCACAGTCTTCTGCAGGCAGTTTGATAGCAAAAAATTTTTTCTTAAGTTCAAGACGTGAAAATTAAAGAGTGATTATTGTTACAGTGATTATTGTACGCATCGTACATTAAAGATTTCAGGCAGGCTATCTTTTTTCAACTGAATATATTTCACATAGGTGTGGTTATAATTGTGAAGAGGACTAGCAAGATGTTTGTTAATTAAACTAAGTTTTGAATATCATGAGGTGTTGCACTGCGCTGTACGGCTCCGGCACCACGTGAGCGGCCGGCCAGACAGGAGCACCCCTAACCTGTTACATGTCTCGGTAATTCCCGCAGCACAGCCCTGCAGCTCTCCCGAGGCACGTCTGAGGAGGAGATGCCTTACAGAGCGAGTCTGTGTGGTACCACTGCTCCGGGTGTAACTGGAAGGAATCTGAGCAGCAGACACGTACTTTCCCATGAGTCCAAGGAAAGCAAATTGAGAACACCGAGAGCTACGCGACAAGGAACGCCGGTGAAATGAGTCCACAGTTATAACCGAGCACCCTGCACAGCCAGGGTATAAATTACCCACGTCCAGCCACGGTGATGTCATATGCACACAATCTTTGTAATTCTTAATTCCCTTACTCCCCACACACCCTCTTCCTTCCTCCTGTTCAACAGAGACTGGAAATGCAGCAGCTTTTACGATCTGCCCCAACACCGCGACCGAGTCACGACTCCATAGATAAGGCGAAACGAGCAGCCAGACTTCTCCTCGGCCGGGAACACTCGGGGGCTCTGCCATGTTCCCTTCATGTCCCCCGAGCCCCCTCCCGGGACCCGGGCAGGGCCGGGCGCTCTGGGGCAGGGGAGGCGCTCCCGGTGCGGGCGGTGACTCGCTCAGCGGCCCCAGACTTGTCCCGCAGGCGGAGGTCCCGGCCCGCCGGCCGGACCCGCCGGGGCTGTGCCAGCGCCGTGACAGCCGCGAGGAACTTTGCCTGGGGCGCGGCGCGGGCCGAGCCCCGCGGGACCGGCGGGACCGCGCTGCCCCCGCCGTCGGACAAAGGGGCCGCGCCTCCGGCCGCCGGTGCCCCCCCGGGTACCCACCAGGGCGGAGCGGGGGCACCGCGGGGACAGGGATGCGGTGCCCGGCGCTCCCCGCCCGCCCGCCGCTCACCATCCGGGAACTCCCGGTCGCTGATGTGCTGGAGGTGGGGGCCGCCGCCGGGATCCGAGTCCCCCGACTCGGCCTCCGCCGACCCCGAGCCACCGCCGCCGCCGCTCGCCGCCGCCGCTGCCTGGTACGCGTCCGCCCAGCGATCGGGCCCCGGCGCTGCCCCGCCGCCGCCT
>WBMZ01017251.1:0-11945 GCA_013400975.1 Atrichornis clamosus | reverse complement strand
GGCCCCCCCGGCCCCCCAACCAGTCCCCCAACCCCTTCTCACCGCTCTCCCTGGTCTCTCTTGCAGTATCCATTGGGGGCCATGGACTGGGTAAGTGGTGCCAGGGGGGCAATTGGGGAGCTGGGAGGGGGCAGTTGGGGGATAGGTTTGGGGTCCCCCCATGGCCCTGACCCCACCCTCCCCACAGGTGCCTGCCTGGGCCCCACAATCCAGATTGGGGAGGAGACGGTGATCACGGTGGATGCGAAGGCAGCAGGACAGGGCAAGGTCACCTGCAAGGTGTCAACGCCCGATGGTGCCGAGCTGGACGTGGACGTGGTGGAGAACCATGATGGCACCTTTGACATCTTCTACACAGCACCTGAGCCTGGCAAATACGTCATCACTATCCGCTTTGGCGGGGAGCACGTCCCTAACAGCCCCTTCCATGTCCTGGTGGGTGGGGAATCGGGGGGACACTGTGACTCTGGGAGGTTTTCATGAGCACCAAGGGTCAGAGTTTGAGAAACCATGGTGTGGGCAGCATGGAGTAGGGAGACCATGGTGGGTGCCATGGGGCAGAGGGTTGCGACCATGATGGGCACTGTGGGGTTGGAAGATCATGGTGGGTGCTGTGGGGCAGAGAGGTGGCACCATGGAGTTGGGAAACTGTGGTGGATCTGAGGGGCAGAGAGTTGAGGGCATAATGAACAGCATGGGACAGATTTTGAAGACAAGGGTGACACCACAGAGTAGGGGAATCATGGTGAGGTTGGAACATCATGGTAGGCACCAACAGACAGAGGAGTGGGGCTATGGTGAACACCAAGGGATGGAGAGTTGGACCAGTGTGGAGTGGCAAGATGGGCACTGCAGGGTTGCATGACCATGATGGGAGTTATGGAATTGGGGGACCATGGTGGGCACTGTGGGGCAGTGTCAGGACAATGGTGGCTGTCACGGAGCTGAAAGAGTTGGGAGACACTGGTGGGCACTGTGGGGGTGGATGACCATGGTGGGCAACATGGGGCCAGGGTCATGGTGGGCTCTATGGGGTTGGGGTCATGGTGGACACCGTGGGGTTTGGAGGTCATGAGGATCATTGCAGGCCTGGGAGCCCACCATAGGGGCTCTCTTGTCCCTTCTATGGCCACCCTGGGGATGGGAGGCCACCAAGGAGTTCTCACCCCTCTCTCTGCCTCACAATCAGGCCACGGAGGAGCCCCCAGCCACTGCTGAGAACCTCCGGCCCTTCAACCTCGTCATCCCCTTCACGGTGCAGAAGGGTGAGATCACAGGTACAGGGCAGGGTGGTGGGGACAGGGACCATGCTGTGAGGCACCAGCCCCCCTCTGGTTGCCCCTGCTGATGTGGTGCCCCCAGGTGAGGTGCGGATGCCCTCGGGGAAGACAGCACGGCCCAACATCACCGACAACAAGGACGGGACGGTGACAGTGCACTACGCCCCCTCCGAGAAGGGGCTGCACGAGATGGACATTCGCTATGATGGCAACCACATCCCCGGTGAGCCACCTTGCAGGTGTTAGCAATACTGGGGACACTGGGAGCCACTGGAGGTGGCTTAGGAAGGTTGATACCACTATGCCCTAGTTGGACTCCTGTGGGTTGGGCACTCACAAGGGTGTGGGGTGTCCCTGTGGGGTGTCTCCATGAGGTCCATGGTTGGTCACCCTTGGGTTGGGGTGTCCCCATGGGGTCCCTGACCAGTGTCCTCCGTGTCCCCAGGGAGTCCCCTCCAGTTTTATGTGGACGCCATCAACCCGCGCCATGTCAGTGCCTATGGGCCTGGGCTGAGCCACGGGATGGTCAACAAGCCATGCACCTTCACCATTGTCACCAAGGATGCCGGCGAGGGTGAGTGATGGCCAAGGGGGACTGGAGGTCGTGGGGACCCTGCGGTGCCAGCAGGAGAGGCTGGAGACACCCCAGTGCCTCCTGACGCCCCCTGTGCCCCTAGGTGGGCTGTCGCTAGCGGTGGAAGGTCCCTCCAAGGCGGAGATCACCTGCCAGGACAACAAGGATGGGACATGCACTGTGTCCTACCTGCCCACAGCCCCTGGCGACTACAGCATCATTGTGCGCTTTGACGACAAACACATCCCAGGGAGCCCCTTCACTGCCAAGATCACCGGTGAGACAGGCTGGTGGGCACTGCAGGGTCTGGGGGAGTTCTGGGGGTTCTTGGGGCCTCCACATGGCCGTGGAGGCACCTACACATCATGGCCATGAGGGCACCTGTGTGTCTGTGGGGGAACCTGTGTGGTCATGGGGAGCACGGCACGATCATGGGACACCTGTGGGGTAATGGGCACACTTGCCCCATGGCCACTGTGGGACAACTGTGGTGTCTCTCATCCACCCCTCCCCACTTCCATGGCCTTGGGGACTTTGTGAAGCCTTGGGACCCCCAACCCATGGCCATGGGGACCTCATGGAGCTCTGAGGACCCCATCACAAGGCCATGTAGACCTTGTGGGGACCCTATCCATGGCCTTGAGGACCCTATTCACACATAGGGTTAACACAATTGGGCAACCACTGATTCTGGGGACCCTCTCTGCATGTCCATTGGGACAACCCTGTGAGGCCTTGGGGATATAATTTCATTGCCATTGGGACCCCATCCATCCTGCCCCCCACTTTGGATTGATGTCCCTGGTGATGGCGTCTCTGCAGGGGATGACTCCATGCGCACATCCCAGCTCAACGTGGGCACCTCGACTGATGTGTCACTGAAGATTGCGGAGACAGACCTGAGTCTGTTGGCGGCCACCATCCGCGCGCCCTCGGGCAATGAGGAGCCGTGCCTGCTCAAGCGGCTGCCCAACCGCCACATCGGTGTGCAGGGACATGGGGACACCACGGGGACATGAGGACATGGGGACATGCAGACATCGGCACAGCAGAACTAGGGCAAGGGCACATGAGAGGAGGATGTGGGGCTTGGTGGGACAGGGAACAGTGGGGCTATGAGGTTACAGGGATGGGTGGCCTCATGGCATTGGGTCAGCAGGCGGTTGGTGGCCATGGTCAGGGGACTTGGGTAGTGACCAGGGGCTGATGGAGGTGGCCAGGGACTGGTGGCAGTGGATAGGGGATAGGAATGGTATATGGGTGGTGGCCCGGGCTGTGATGGCAGATGGTGTGTGACGCCTGTGTCCCCCCCAGGCATCTCATTCACACCTAAGGAGGTGGGCGAGCACGTGGTGAGCGTGCGGAAGAGTGGGCAGCACGTCACCAACAGCCCCTTCAAGATCCTGGTGGGGCAATCGGAGATTGGTGACGCTGGCCGGGTCAAGGTGTGGGGCCAGGGGCTGCTGGAGGGCCATACCTTCGAGGTGGCTGAATTCATCGTGGACACACGCAGCGCTGGTGAGGCCATGGTAGGGGATGGCCATGGGGATGGTGGTGACCATGGCCAAGGTCAGGATGGGGTGGTGGCCATGACCATGTGTTGGTTGTGGCCACCCACAGATGAGATGGTGGCCATGATTATGGCTGTGCCAGGGCCACATGGGATGGTGGCCAAGGCTATTTGTAGTCAGGAAGGGACAGTGGCCGTAGTCATGGCCAAAGCAGAATAAGATGGTCACTGTGGCTGGGGTTGGATGGTGGCCATGGTGGTTGTGTGGCCATAGCCAGGATGATTTGAGGGTCACGGCCATGCCACAGCTGTGGCTGGCACAGGATGGGGTGGTGGCCATGGTGTGACCTTCATCAGACTGGGATGGTGACCATGATGATGGTATGGCCAATGCCCAGGTGAGAGGTGGCTAAGGCCATGGCATGGCTGTGGCCAGCACAGGATGGAGTGGTGGGCATGGTTATGGCCATGGTGTGACCACGGTCAGGATAGGGTGGTGGCCGTGGCCATGGTACAGCCGAGAGGGGGATGCTGTGGTGACCATGCATGGCCATGGCCAGGATGGGGTTGATGACTGGCATTGGGTGGTGGCCATGGCCAGTTTGGTGCCCTTGCCTTAGCATGACCATGGCCAGAACAGGGACAGCCTCAGACAACCTCTGAGCATGTCCCCATGGCTGCCCAGGCTATGGCGGGCTGGGCCTGTCCATTGAAGGCCCCAGCAAGGTGGACATCAACTGCGAGGATGTGGAGGATGGCACCTGCAAGGTCACCTACTGCCCCACCGAGCCTGGCAACTACATCATCAACATCAAGTTTGCTGACAAACATGTCCCAGGTGGGGCTGGGGGAACATAGGGGACACAAGGCTGTTGTGGGGAGGGACGCTGGGACCCCCAGTGACAGGTCCCTGAGGTAACTGTCTCCCACAGGGAGTCCCTTCACGGTGAAGGTGACGGGCGAGGGGCGGATGAAGGAGAGCATCACGCGCCGGCGGCAGGCACCCTCCATTGCCACTGTCGGCAGCACCTGCGATCTCAACCTCAAGATCCCAGGTAGGGTTGGCCTTTGTCCTCCTCCTCCTCCTCTTCTTCCTCCTCTTCCTCCTCTCCTCCTTCATCTTCCATCATTCTCCTCTTCATCCTCCCCTCCTCTTCTTCCTCTGCTTCTTCTCCATCCTTATCTTCCTCTTCCTGCTCCGTGGGCCATGGGGATGGAGACACCTCTTGGCCATTCCAGCTCTGATTTGTCCCTCCTTCTTCTTTCTCTCCCCTCTGTGCATCTGTGTCCATGTCTGTGTTCCTCTGTGTGTCTGCGCCTGCATCTGTGCATCCCTCTGTGCATGCCAACACCCACTGGTACCTCCGTCCACACCTCTGTCCATGTGACCATCTATGTCTGTCCATGTGTCCATCCCTGGCTTCTTCCACCCATGTCTTCGTACATTCATCCCTGTGTCTATTCCTCCCTGCATCATCCCCTACTTCCATCCCTGTGACCACCCATGTCTCCACCCATCATGATTCCTTCATCCGTATGTTCATTCTTGTCTTCATCCATCCTTGTCCCCACCCATCCATGTCTCCTCCCATCACTACATCCATCTCTGTGTCCACCCATCCCCACGTCCATCCACATCCCCCTGTGTCCCCACCACCCCTCTGTGCACCCTTCTGTTCCCCTACCTGTACCCACATCCCATTGTCGCCACGTGTCCCTGTGTGTCCCCACTGTCCCTCTGTGTCCCTGCGGGGTGTTCCCCAGGGAACTGGTTCCAGATGGTGTCGGCGCAGGAGCGGCTGACGCGCACGTTCACGCGCAGCAGCCACACGTACACGCGCACGGAGCGCACCGAGATCAGCAAGACGCGTGGCGGCGAAACCACGCGCGAGGTGCATGTGGAGGAATCGACCCGCGTGGGCGGCGCCTTTCCCCGCACCCCCCCGGAGCCCTTTGGGGCCTTTGGGGCCTTCGGGCCCCGCGAGGGCATTGGCAGCTTCACGGCCCCTGCGCGCGCACACGAGGGTGCGTCCCACACCAGGGGGTCATAGGGGGTGGTGCGTGGGGGTGTGCAGCGGAGTGGGATTGCACAAGGACAGGGCGTGCATGAGGGGCAGCTGTGCACGAGGGTTGGGTGTGCAGGGCACTGTCCTTGCATGAGGAGTGGGTGCACTTGCGCGTGGTGGGGTGTTTGCACAAGGACCGGGTGTTTGGGGTCAGGGCACTGGGCTTGCACGAGGGCTGGGTGTGCACGAGGGGTGTGTGAGTGCAGGGAAGTGTGTTTGCACAGGGACTGGGTGCAAAGGAGCACCAGCGTGCATTTGCACAGAGCTGTGCTTGCACAAAGGCTGGGTGTGTACGAGGCCTGGGGGCCTGTGTGCAGGGCACAGTGCTTGCACGAGGGCTGGGTGTGCAGGGCAGTGGGCTTGCATGAGAGCTGGGCACACTTGCCATGGGAGTGCCCTTGGACAGGGCTGTATGTGCTCACACAAGGGCTCACCTGCATACGCCCAGGACATACGTGGGACACACTCCCTGGCTCACATGCAGGGGCTGCCGTGCTGTCGAGGGGGGTGGCCTTCACACGGGGACGTGCATGGAGGTGGGGGGCAATGCTGGCTCTTTGCACAAGCAGGTGCACACCTGCTCACGGGGTGTGTGACTCATGGCGGGTGCACCTGCCCAGAGGGCTGTGTGTGCCCTTCGCATGAGTGTGCAGCCTCACAGGGGTGTGTGCCTGTGTGTGTGCATACCTGTGTGTGCATGTGTGTGTCTGCACACTGGCAAGTGCACGTGTGTCCTGTGCACGAGGGGGCACGTGCGGGGGGGTGCACCCAGTGGGGGGTGCACGTGGGCCCTGGTGGGTGTTGGGGTGTCAGGGCACACTGGGACCCGGGTGGTGGGGTGACAGTGACAGGGTGACACAGTTCTGGGGTGCCAGGGTGCCCTGGTGATGAGGTGACAGGGTGACAGAGTGATGGGGTAACAGGGTGACAGTGGTGCTAGTATGCCAGGGAGCTCTGGGACCATGTTGAGAAGGTGATGGGGCAATGGAGTGCCCCAGTGCCCTGGTATCAGAGTGACAGGATGCTGGGTTGACAGGATGACACAGAGCCCTGGTGACAGGATGCAGGGTTGCTGTGGTGCTAGGGTGATGGCTTGATGGGTGACAGAGTGCCATTGTGCCAGGATGACAGGGTGCCCCAGTGACAGGGTGCTGGGGTGCCATAGTGATGTGATAAGGAAATGGGGTGCTGAGGGGCTGGGGTGCCCTGGTGCTGGGATGATGGAGTGATGTGGTGACAAGGTGCCCTGATGACAGGATGACAGTATGCCATAGTGCTGGGGTGCCATACTAGCACAGGGGTGTGGTGACAATGGGGTGATGTTGGGGTACCCGGGTGCTTGCAGGGTGACATGGTGTGTGCCTGCAGGTGAGGTGATGGTGCAGGAGCTGGGGTGCCATACTGCGATGACATTGGGATGCCGATAGGGTGTTGGGATGCCCATGGTGACGTGGTGATGTGTGCCCGCAGGCGAGGCGTCAGTGCAGGAGCTCTCAGCGCAGGTGCTGAGCCCGTCGGGGCAGCGGCGCGAGGCCGAGGTGGTGCCGGGGGGCGCGGGTGTGTACAGCGTGCGCTTCGTGCCCCAGGAGACGGGCGCCCACACCGTCAGCGTCAAGTTCCGGGGGCAGCACGTGCCAGGGAGCCCCTTCCAGTTCACCGTGGGGCCCCTGGGCGAGGGTGGAGCCCACAAGGTGCGCGCAGGGGGCACTGGCCTGCAGCGCGCTGTGGCTGGCACACCAGGTATGGGGGTGTCTGCCAGGTATGGGGGGGGACAGGGATTCTGGGGCCGATTGGGAGGATGTGGGGGTGTGGGTGTGATGGGGAAGTGGGGACAACAAGGGGTGGGTGCTCTTGGAGGGGTGGATGGGTGTGAAAGTCTGTGTGCTATTGACGGGTATGGGTGGCAAGGGGAGAGGTGGGTGCTGTGTGTGGGACGCTGTTGGTGAAATTCGGGGGCTCTGGGTGCTGTGACAGGGGATTTGGGTACAGTTGGGTGTGGGGGCAATGGGGGCATGTTATGGGTGGTCTGGGCGCCATGAGTGTGACGTGGGTGCTATGGGTGGGGAGTGTGGGGGTGCTATGGGGGGGTCTGGGTGCCATGGGGAGGTGGGTGGAGGTCTGTGGTGGGTGTCCCTGTCCTGGGGTGCCGTTGAGGGCCAGGGTGACGCCCATGCCCCTCCCAGCCGAGTTCAGCATCTGGACGCGTGAGGCGGGTGCAGGCGGACTTTCCATTGCTGTTGAGGGGCCCAGCAAGGCTGAGATCTCCTTTGAGGACCGTAAGGATGGCTCCTGTGGTGTCTCCTACCTGGTGCAGGAACCAGGTGAGAGGGGGCTGCATCCCAACACTCCCAACCTCCCCCCACAAGCACCCCTAACCCCCCCCCCAGGGTGCTCAGCCTGGGGCTGCGGCCGCAGGACCCTTGTGCGAGGAGGGACCCACATGCAAAGGTGTCCCCAGTTAAGGGTGTCCCCAGGGGAGGGTGTCCCCAGATAAAGGTGTCTCCCTGCACAGGTGTCTCCAAGTGAGGGTGTCCCCACGAGTGGTGTCTCTGTGCATGGGTGTCCCCATGTGAGAGTGTTTCCAAGAGAAGGTGTCCCTGTGTGGGGTCCTTGCCTGACTATCCCCATGTCCCCCAGGTGACTATGAGGTGTCTATCAAGTTCAATGAGGAGCACATCCCCGACAGCCCCTTTGTTGTCCCTGTCGCCTCCCACTCCGATGATGCTCGACGTCTCACTGTCACCAGTCTGCAGGTACTGGAGACATCCCCTGTGTCACTCTGGGGCACCCCTAGGATCCCAGATGCCCCCTGGGTCTCCAGGTCACCCCATGACTACTCTGAGCCCCTACTGCACTCTTGGGACCCCCACTCCCACCTTTGGATCTCCTGTGGCACCCTTGGATCTTCTGGGGCCACCTCTCTCTCCCTCAAGTCACTCCTGGGACCCGTGTCCCCCATGTCACTCCTAGACCACCTTATGCCCCTCTGTGCCAGCCTCATGTCCCCTGTGTCACATTGCACCCCTGTATCACCCTTAGGACCCCTGTGTTGCCTTTTTGTCACCCTCGGGACTCCTGTGAGCCACCTCTCTCCCCGATATCACCATTGGGACCCTCCCTGGTGCCACCCCTGTGTCTCTTATGTTAACCCCAGGCCACCTTGCACCCCTGTGTCACCCTTGGGCCCCACGGTGTCTCCTCTGCTCCAGTGCCCCACCGTGTCCTCCACCCCTCTCATGCCCCCCCTTCCCTGGAGTGAACCAGCTGGCACCACTCATGCTGCCCCTCTGACCCCCATATTCCTGATGCCACCGTGGTGTCCCTGCAGGAGACGGTGGCCGTGAACCAGCCGGCGTCCTTCGCGGTGCAGCTGAATGGGGCGCGCGGCGTCATCGACGCCAAAGTGCACACGCCCGCGGGGGTGGTGGAGGAGTGTTACGTGTCTGAGCTGGACAGCGGTGAGGGGACACAGGGACACTGCGGGGACACCGGGACACCAGTCTGCAGATGTGGGGGCGTGGGCACAGGGCACAGGACATAGGGGCATGTGATGTGGGGACATAGGGCTTGAGAACGTGGAGACATGGGGTATGGGGACAGAGTGACACAAGGGCACAGGACATGGTGACATGATGGTGTCCCCCAGACTGGTACACACTGGGGTTCTTTCCAGGGCTGTGGAGACACAGGGGTGTGGGGACAAAGGACATGGGGACACAGGACACATGGACACAGTGACATGTCTGTGTTCCCCTGCCTGGTATGCACTGGGGTTCCTGCTGCACAAGAACAGGGGTGTGGGGACATGGGGGTGTGGGGACATGGCGGTGTGGGGACAGGGGAACACAGGACACTGGGACATGGGGACACGAGGACACAAGGACACAGTGACATGTCTGTGTCCTCCAGACCGATACGCGCTGGGATTCCTGCCACGTGAGAACGGGGTCCACTCCATCGATCTGCGCTTCAATGGGCGCCACGTGCCTGGGAGCCCCTTCAACATCCGCGTGGGCGAGCAGAGCCAGGCTGGGGACCCCGGACTCGTCACTGCCTTCGGGCCTGGCCTCGAGGGTGGCCGCACAGGTGACACGGCTGTGGGGACAGAGACAAGAGCACAGCTGTGGGAGTGGGGTGGGGATGAGGACACAGCGGTGGTAGTGGCAGTGCAGACATGGCCATGGAGTGGTGATGGGGACAGGGCCATGATGGAGATGTGGCCATGGAGGTGGCAGTGGGAACGTGGCCACAGCTCAGGGTGGTAGCAATGGGGACATGGGCATGGCACAGGACCACAGGTAGTGGTGGCAGAGGGGAAGTGGCCATGGGAGTTGCCATGATGAGGACGTGGCCACGCGTGGTGACCACAATGGGGTCACAGCGTCCTCCCCCGATGCCATCTCCATGTCTGTGTCCCAGGGGTGCCCTCGGAGTTCCTAGTGCAGACAGCCAATGCGGGGGCAGGAGCACTGGCGGTCACTATTGATGGACCCTCCAAGGTGGAGCTGGACTGTACTGAGGTCCCTGAGGGCCACCGTGTTACCTACACCCCGATGGCCCCCGGCAACTACCTCATCTCCATCAAGTATGGGGGCCCCCATCACATTGTGGGGAGCCCCTTCAAGGCCAAGGTCACCGGTATGGACAGGGTGGGGTATGGGGATGGGCAGGGACATGGGGACAGGGAGGAACATGGGAACTAGGGGAGGCATGGGGACTGGGGGTGACATGGGGACACTGGCGCCCCCACCACATCATGAGCAGTCCCTTCAAGGTCAAGGTCACAGAGTCAAGGTCACAAGATACAGACGGGGTGGGGGGAGACATGGGGACAGAGGGGGCATGGACCAGGGAGATTGGGAGAGGAGGATATGGGGGTCCCCAGTGAGGGGTGACAAGGGGTCAATGATGGGCATGGTGGGGGGTTGCAGGGGGCCACCCTGGAGGACATCCAGGGTGACATGAAGGGGGGTTCCTAGGATGGTGACATAGGTGGTCCTGGGGGTGACATGGTGAAGAAACCCCAGGGTGACACGATGGGGGTCCCCAGGGGGGTTGTCTCTGAAAGGTGTCCTTGTGTCGCCCCAGCATGGTGTGACAGGGGGGATGTCCCCATGGTGGGGGCTGACGGTGTACCCCCTGTACTCCCCAGGCCCACGGCTGTCGGGGGGGCACAGCCTGCACGAGACCTCGACAGTACTGGTGGAGCCGGTGGTGCGAGGTGGATCGCGGGGCCCTCCTGCCTTTGGAGGAGTCACCAAGGCCCCATCAGACGCGGGGCAGGTGGTGGCCCGGGGGCCAGGGCTGACGAGTGCTCGCCTGGGCCACAAGAACCACTTCACCGTGGACTGCAGCAAGGCCGGTGAGGGGGGCTGGGGGTCCTGAGGGGTTAGGGGGGCTGGGAGGGGGGCTGGGGCTGAAAGGGCAAATGGGGGCTCAGCAGGGTGGTCCAGAGGCTTCTCTAGGGGAGTCTTGTGAGGGCTTGGAGCGGAGGTGGAGGGTCTGTGGGGTGTTCAGGGAATTCTGGGGGATCTTGAGAAGGGATGGGGTGGATTAAAGGAGGGCCTGGGGGTCCTGGGAGGGGATGGGATAGGTACGTGGGGGAGTCTGGTGAGGGGTCTGAGATGCAGGGGGGAAGTTTGGGGTGACCCTGGGGTCTCAAGCGCAGGGTTCACCCTGCCCCTGTGTCCCCCCCAGGCACGAACATGCTGCTGGTGGGGGTGCACGGCCCCAAGGCCCCATGCGAGGAGGTGCATGTGAAGCACGAGGGGAACCGCGTGTACACAGTGACCTACAGCGTGCGGGAGCGTGGGGAGTACGTGCTGCTGCTGCGCTGGGGCGACCGCGACGTCCCGGGCAGCCCCTTCCGTGTCACCGCGGCCTGAGACCCTCCGGGGGTCCCAGGGGGTTCTGGGCCTGTCAATAAAGCACTGGGAGAGGAAGCGTGGTCCGAGTGATGGCAGGGGACACAACACAGAGCGGGGCTGGGGAAGTGTTGGGGTCCTGGGGGGCTCTGGGGAAGGACACCAGATCCAGGGGGGGCCTGAGCAGGACACCAGAGTCCTGCGGTGTCCGGGACAGCACAGCAGGATTCGGGGCTGGTCCGGGAGGGTCTGGGACAGGTTGATGGGGCCCGGGGGGGCCCAGAGCAGGACTCGTCGTCCTGGGGCGGGGGGTGGTTCTGGCGGGCTCCAGGGTGGGATTATGAGATCCTGGCGTGGGATGGTGGGGTCCGGAACAGGACACTGGACATGGCCTGAGAGGGTCTGGGGCAGAATGATCGAGACCTGAGGGGTTCCTGGGAGGGTTTCATGGCAGAACAGCGGTAGCCTGGGGGTCCTGGGGGATGCAGAGGAGCCCCGGACAGCGGGATCGGGGGTATCCTGCGGGGCCCGCGCGGTCCGGAAGGGGGCGCTGTGCACGGGCGTTCCGCGCGTCCCCTCAAGGGCACGGCGCGCTGCGCGTGCGCGCGGCCGTGGTCGGCGGGGCGCGGCCAGCGCGGCGGAGGCGTGGCT
>WBMZ01017249.1:0-19070 GCA_013400975.1 Atrichornis clamosus | reverse complement strand
CGGGGCGGGCCCGCGGTGTCCCCGCCATGGCGGGGCCGTGCGGGGCCGGGCTGAGGCGCTGCGGGGCCGGGCTGAGCGGCCGCGGCCCGTGGAAGCCGGTGCTGCTCCTGCTCAGCCCGCAGGCTTTCTCCACGACCTGCGCCTGGTGTGCCAAGGACCGGCGGCTGAGGCAGAAAAGAGCCGTTTCGGAGCGGCGACTGGTAGGTGCTGGGGTCACTGAGAGTCGGGCACCCTCAGCCCGCCTCAGACACAGCTCCCCGTGAGCTTCTGGAGTGAGGAATTACCGACTAAAATATAATTAACTTTCAGAATAACGAGGATATCTGCCCTGCGATGTTCTCGCTGTTCAGAGTGATCGTAGTGCTGCTCACGTTCCTTTGGGCCTCTTTGGGCTGGAAGCATCTATAGGTCGAGAAAGCAAAATGTCTTTCTAAAGCTAAAGCTGTAAAACAGTATTTTTGCTTTAAATCTAAAATACGGTTTTATTTCTCACTTTTTTTTTTTTAGTCTTATATTGTAGTCAGGTGCCGAACAAGCACCATTTTATGTCAGAGAAGCTACAGGGTCCTAGAGTTTATTTTTCATCTTATATTTAAACAGCTGTGGAAAATCTCATTTTCTAATGATCCGTAAATGACTTCCCATTTAAAGCCATAATTTCCCATCTCGCCATGTGGTGGTGCCAGATACTTTCTAAAAGCGGCTTTTTAAGACGTCCCTAATCGTAGTATAAATTTAATTATCAGGAGTTCAGTTGTGAGGGATTTTTTTCAGTTACTTACCTTTGGTATCATAACACTAATAAGATTTTTTTCTTTCTCTCTCACATAGTGTTTAGGCAGTTAATTTAAAGTCACCCTTATTGCCCATTCTCATTATGAAGTCCCTTGGTAATTGACAGAATTTGAAAGTTACCAAGGTCAAGGTCATGCTTTCTCTTTTCATCCCTCTGTGTAAACAATTCCACCTGTCAATGAATGTACTTCTCTAATACTTTTTCTTGGGAATTTCAGCCCCTTTTCTGGAGACAGTTATATCAACATAACCTTAGGAATATGCTTTTAAAGAGGTTCTTAAAAATGCTTGAAAAATGAGATGTGTTTTTCTTCGTTATTACACTCAGTACACTGCATTTAGTTGATCTGTGAATGGCAGCGGAGTTCTGGGGTTTTTTTTACTGTTGAATAGAACTCATTATGACTAAAAATAGCAAGTCCGCCTGCTAATAAACTTTTTGGAAGTTGATAAATTGTACTTAAAGGGTACAACTCCTACCCCTGTTGCAGACACGTTATTTTGTGGATCACCGGAAAGTGCGTGTGGTTGGAGGACAAGGAGGAGGAGGGGGTCATTCCTTCTACAGTGAACCCAGAAAGTTATTTGGAGGTCCTGATGGTGGAAATGGAGGTGATGGGGGTCATGTAATTTTGAAAGGTAAAACTCACTAACTCTGTTTCATTTCATGTTGTTGTCTTACTGCTTAACACCCCACCCCAGCAAAAGCAGCCCTACGTGGATGGTAAGAAATGGAGAATGCCAAAAATCTTAAAATGGTTATTCCTGTTTGAGATGTGTTTGCTTTTTAAGCTTTGTCTTGAGCTGTGGTAGTGGGGACACAAATGACAGCCTTAGAAAGAATTTTGAAAACCAAGATATTTTGCAGATATTTTAGTGGCTGGTGCCTGACTACGTTCTGATAAGGCTGAGATCTGATTAAATTTTCCTCTTAAGATGAATAAAGCTGCTTCTGCCACCACCCTGCTGCAAAATCTGCTAATACAACAAATTAATCTTCCAGAGTATTTTGCAATGGTTAATTTTGGAATGACTACTGTATTAAATGTATGGTTAATAAACATAAGCAGATAAGTAAAGGCAGTTAAACTTCATCACAGGTTAATATTAGTCTTCCCTGGTATGTTATTGTTGAGACAGTAGGATGTATGTACATTCATGCAATATTCAGAAAGAGAAAGAACAGTCAAGAGGTTGCTCTTCTGAGCCTGTTTTACTACAGGAATGTGTTCAAAATGTTTGTATTTTGCTCGACAGCTGACCGGCAAATGAAATCACTTTCTTCAGTGCTCCCCTTCTATCAGGGTTTTCATGGAGGGAGAGGAGGAAGCAAAAACTGTTATGGAGCTAATGGTGCCTGCATGTACGTTAAAGTAAGTCAGTGAATGTTGCCTGGTACGTTGCTGATTTTCAAGCTGGGGAAGCTGACAGCGAGAAAACGTCATGTGTGTTTGCAGGGAGCCTTGTGTGCTGTCTGCTGAGACAGGGCTGGTTGGCACAGGCAGATCAACCTGCTCTAAGTTTATAAAAATTAGGCTTCTTTGGAAGGTACATCCGGCCAGAAAAATCTGCTTTACTTCTAAGGGTCATACACTTGGAGTGAGCTGAGCACAGAGCTTCTTAAGTAGGAGCAGACTTCTTTTCTTCCGCTGGCCTGTTTTGGTGCACACCTACAATGTGTTTCTCAGCTTGCTACTGTGCTCAGGCTTCTTTCTTAAAAGGAGGTTTATGGTTTTCTAATGAAAAGTGAATGTCTGACGGTGCTGCTTGAGTTCAGAAAGTGAGCTTCATGAAATACAACTCTCTTTTTGGATTCCTCAGCTTGAGAACATGGAGGAGTGATTTTCAACAAATCTGAAATTGGCTGATAAGGGATCTGCTGCAGGCTTTGAGCTTCAGTGTAATGCTTGCACCTCTTTTCACTTTAAGGTCCCTGTAGGTACTTTGGTGAAGGAGGATGGCAAAGTTGTGGCTGACCTCACTGAGCATGGTGAAGAGTATATTGCAGCTTATGGAGGAGCTGGAGGGAAGGGGAATCGCTTTTTTCTTTCCAATGAAAACCGCGCTCCAACGTTATTTACTCCAGGAGAGCCAGGTCAGGAAAGGCTCCTTCATCTGGAACTCAAGACAACAGCTCATGCAGGATTGGTGAGTTGTTGTGGTTCTTCAGTTTCCTTATGGTTGTAGGATGACACTTGACTGACTGAAGAAATAATGTGTGATTACGTTTTTGTTTGCCCCTGGCTTGCTTGTTTAGAGATGCAGCTCGGTGCTTTCTTGCTGTTGCTTGGTGGAAAGGTGTCCACAGTGATTCACAGAGCTGTCACTCTCTTGCTACTTGGTGTTGTCCTACTTCTGCTAAAATCCACACTATACATAGAAGAGCAATGTGCAACATTCATCAGTGATTGCTGATGAGGTACAGCACCTTTGTCTGCTGGTTCTGCAGATGAACAGTACAGTGCAGAGAATTCTTCTAAATTAGCTTGTTTTCTTGTTTAAAAAAAAGTGATAAAGTTTAAATAATTTTTTATTTCATCCCCTGTATTTATCTTTTTACAGATAATAAACATTCGACTTGGTTAGATCCAGGTCTATCATCCTCTGAAATGAAAAAATCTCTTTAGAAATGACGCTGAGTCAGCTTTAAGCTTAAATTTTTTTCATATTTGAATATGGAAATGTTCTATCACCAGTTGGTAAAGCTGTGAAAGTTATGCTTTGCTGCAAAATGCTCTTGATGTTGTTCAACAACTGCAGAATAACTGTCTGGTCTAGCAGAATTATGCAGGTTTGTTTAAAGATTAAGAAATCTGAGTGTTTGTGTTCCAGGTGGGCTTTCCCAATGCTGGCAAATCCTCACTTTTGAGAGCCATCTCCCGTGCAAAGCCAGCTGTGGCTGCCTACCCCTTCACAACCCTAAACCCCCATGTTGGCATGGTCCACTATCAAGACTATGAGCAAGTGGCAGGTAAGAATTGGAGTACAATGTGTGAACCTTGATAGCAATTTGTGTCACCTGAGTAATGCTCTGAAATGCTGCAGGAATAAGTTTAGCAGTTCTGTAGAATTCTTGCGAGTTCTAAAGAACGTAAAAAAAAAATTATACTGAAAGCCCATCACTTGTAGGTACCCTTAGTGCCAAACTAGAAATCTGTATTCTGTCTGCACTGGAGCAATCTAAATTCAGGTGCTTTGAAAGATAAAAGCAGCAAACTCAATGTGAGGTGTGCTTTGCTAGGGATGCACAGAGACTTCTGAAAATACTTGCACTGACCAGTAAAAGACTGGGAGGGGGATTGAGGGGTTTTTTTGTATTGGATATGTTGGATTCACTGTGGAATTTCCCTCACTGTAGTTGCTGACATTCCTGGCCTAATCAGAGGTGCTCATCAGAACCGTGGCCTGGGGGTGGCTTTCCTGAAGCACATCGAGCGCTGCCGCTTTCTCTTGTACGTGGTGGATCTCTCTGTGCCCCAGCCATGGACTCAGCTGCAAGACTTAAAATATGAACTGGAAGAATACGAAAAAGGCTTGTCTGAGAGGCCTTGCGTTGTCATTGGGAATAAGATTGACCTTGCTCAGTCCAGGATCAATCTGCCCCTCCTTAGAGAGCAGGTAGCTGAGAGGGTCATTGCGCTGTCTGCACTGACAGGAGACAACCTGGAGGAGCTGCTGCTGCATCTGAGAGAACTGTATGACACACATGTGAGGACAGAACAGTCACGAGGGCAAGGCCCAGACAAGTGGTAGGAGCCACAACTGCTGTGAACTGTGCTGGAAGGAGAACGAAAATAAAATCATTGGATTAGATTGCTTCACTGTGGTTTGGGCTTCTTGTGGGTTTTTGTTTTTAAAATGCAAGGGCACAGCATGTGGATTTGTTCTGGATTGCTGCTTTGGAAAGATTATTTTGTTTGTGTGTTCACCTTTGAGGTGTCTCAGAAGTTTTACAACAAAGCTTGGAAATTGTAATCGTGACGGGTGTTCAATTGGAAACCTGGATCTTTGTGGCGTTAGATAATTATTTATGGAATGAAGATAATGCTGTCAAGTAGAAATGACTAAAATTCAGGATCTGCAGGAGATACTGGCTTGTTTGATGAATTGTAGTGAAGTGACTTTCTCAATTTTCACTAATCAAAAATTCTAAAATACTAAGATGGTCCCATGTTTATCTGTTTTTATATGATGACCAATTTCAGTCATGTCTTAAGCTTTTCTCCTGCTCTGTTGTGGTTTGGTGTGGATTTTTTCCCTCAGAGGATGCACAGCTCCTCAGTGATTTTAGGGAGGAGGAGCATGAGAGAACTGCAATTAATGCGTGAAACTATTTCCTCATTAGTATAAATAATTAACTATCTGTAAATGCTGGCAGCAGCTAAGTAGCTGTATAAACTGGCCAGGAAACAGCCATTTGAGACTCACATCTGAGTTCTCCCATTTAGGAATCTCAAGCAATGTTCTGAGAAATCCTAGGCTTAGATATTTCAAATAAAAGGAAAATACAGTCCTTTGTCTGCCTTCTTTCTATTTTAACTATGTCATTTTGTGGACTGTGTTCTTAAACTTTATTCTCTAGGAATTCAGAAATCTTAATTTAGAAGAGTGATCTCATTATACTGAAAGGAGCTGCTTCTGTATACTCTGGCTATATTTTGTGTAAAAAACTATTATCTTAAACATACTACTGAGCTTTTTCATGAGGGACCTTAGCAGGCCTGTGGGATGCTGAGACACAAATACTGTCAGTAGTAGAGGGAATTATGAGTTGGTTTAAAAAAACCCCCTCAGCTGTAGCCTCTAACCACTTTTTCTAATACACCACAGTGAAGGTGATAATTCTCTCTGCTTCTTTCATGGCACATTTTGTTTCATTTCGTCCCTAGTACTGTAATGCTTCTGCATGGAACATCCTTAAAAGCAGGTTTGTAATTCTGAAAAAGTACAGGTCAACTCAAAAGCCTGAATTGTTTAATAAAATTATGGGCAAACCAAGTAGTTACCTCTCCTGAATTCACATTCTGAGTATTTTTATTTGTGGTCAGGTGTGGGAAGTAATCTATGTGTTACAAGCAGTGATGTTGGTATAAATAGGATCAGGAAAAAATTAAAACCAATATTAAATCCTAATGTCTCTTGCTTTATTCCTGGGATTTCCTAAATTAAATTAAGTAGAAGTTAGTACTCACTTGTATCCTTCTGTTTGGTTTTGTGCAGAATTTTTAGGCTTCATTGTTGTTTTTCCTTCTATTCCTGCACAATTTTCAGCCACATTTAATAAAATCAGGGGAAGGTTGCCTGAACACCAAAGCTGGTGCAGCTTCTTTGCAGATTGTTTAATACCTGCAGATACTTTGCCTTCTCTCAGGCTGTGTTTGAGAACCCCAGAGCTGTTCTAAAATCCTCAGTACTCACAGGAGCTCTCACCTTTACTTCAGTGCTCAGGTAAGCTCAGTTCTTGCGGGGAGGCTGTGTCGTTTACTGATGTGTGAAGAGCACAGCAGGTTTCCTTGACACCTTCCCAGAATGCGCTGTTGATCCTGGAATTGGATTCTTCGTGCTTAACATTTCAGCCACCTGCTCTGAGGTGACAGCACCGAGTTCCTAACCACGTTCTTACAGGGTTCAAAGAGGCTTTGCAGCATCAGGCGCTCCCTCCTCTGGCGGTGAAAAGTGCCAAAGAGCTCCAGCTTTAGTGTTGGAACAACTGCTTGAAGAAACTTCTCATAGTCTTTAATCACTTGGGGCACTTTTCTCCAGAGTGCTTCTGCAGGTTTAGCATGAAGATCTCTTGAATTCCATTCCCATGGAGGCTCAGGACTGAGGAGTAGCCTCTGGTTCTGCTGAAAATAAGATATTTACAAAGGAAATGCATTTTGTCTCTAAAAAGAGAGGAAAAAAATAATCTCTGTTAGAATGATGAATTGTTTTAGGGAAGAGTCGTGTTCTATAGGATTTCTTCCCACTTTTTTTGGCTGGGATTGGGGTGAGTGGGCTTGTTTTGGTTTAGATTTGGGGGGATTTCTTCTCCGTGACTTCTTAACCACCTTTTGCTTTTCTCTGCTGATCCCTTTGATGCTCTTCTTTTTAAGATGACAAGAGGAAAGAGATGGTAGATTTTCTTTTTCACTCTGACAGTAAGCCATGGGAATTTAATGTGAATTGAAGTCCAGTCAATTCTCTATTTCCTGGAGAAGCTTGAGCCATAATTTTGTTTAGCACTTCACAGTTCTCTTTTTTTAGTGCATTTGTTTAGTATATGATTACGATAGTATTTCAGTGCTAATTGTAGGGGTTTTATATTTATTTGCAGTCGTCTTCTCCTTTGGAAGTCCTTGGAAAATGTAAGTGGTATCAATTGTACAGAAAAAGGAAACCAAATAATGTAAAAACAAGCATTAGAAAGGACCACACTTTAAAACATATGGATGCTGAGGAGTCATTGCAGTACATTAGCTAAGGCATTGAATCAGTGTGTTTGAGCATGAGAGATTTTGCAATCTGCTCTACTTAAAGTTTCCTTAAGCACTTTTTTGTATTACCTAATATTTCTTTATATTAGGGAAATATGTTCCATTACTGTCTGCATACTTACTAAGACACTCCGTAGTGATTTCTAAGTAAATTTGTAGTAAGTGAATAAGCACTCTGACTTGAGCATGTTTAACAACTTGTTACCTGTTTTCAAATATTAAATTTGAACTACAAAATGACAGGAGGGGCTGTGAACCAGAGATGCTCTTGTTGATAGAGTGGGATCTTGCCACAGTTTGTACGAGCTTGGATACAGAACTACCACTGAACTGCTTTTCTACCCTGCCTTCTGTGGGGTGCTGTTAACTGGGCTCACTGGCCAACACCTGCACTGCCAGTGCATCATTGTGGAAATGGCTTTGGTATGAATTAAAACTCCATCCTCATACTGCTAAACCTCATCCCAGTTTTGGTGTGTGCCTCGCCTTTGAAGAACAGCTCTGTTTTCTGCTTGTCTTCCATCCTGCAGTTGTTGGTGCCATTCCCCACTAACAAGTTTTCCCATTTTTTAAGTAGGGATTAATTGTGCCTGTACTGTAGAGGTGTGGAAAGTTATGACTATTTGGAGGGGAGGTTACATTTCTATGCCTGTAATGATAAGGGATGATTTTGCAACTCTTGAGAACAGAACAAAACTCCCTTCAGGCTGCACTCTCGATTTTTCTCTAAGCAGTTCTGAAATTTATCATATTCTGTGTGCCCATTTTTCTGACACATAAAACCTAGCTGGTAGGACAAAGACAGATTTTTATCAACCTTGTTTTAATGCTGAGGTTGTGTTTGTCCTTGATTTCCCCACTGAGAGTAATTTTTCATCTCCTCTTTTCTGATTGAAATAGAATTGTCCAAGGAGGCCTTGGTGGCATCTGATTTGTCATCCACCGGGCTTGGGGTTTTTCCTCTGCCCTTGTCTGTATGAAATACTGCTTTTGACTCCTTGAGGTGTGCAGTCCTTGCTCTGCTCTGTTCTTTGCATATTGCTGTGTTGTCATGCCACCAAGGTGGGGACGTGTATTTGTGGATTATATATACATTTCCTGACTGAGAACAAAAAACCAGCCATACTACTAATCCATGTAATTATGATTTAATAACTAACTCCTGCCTGCATGTTCCATTTCAGTAAGAAGTAATGGCAGTGGCTGGCTACTTTGTTACAATCCATTTCATTCTGGTGCCATTCAATTAATTTAATTGGAGTGGCTGGGATGATGCAGTGGTGCCCGGAGCTCAGTTGGGTGGGCTTTTAACCTGAATGTAGCACTGCAGCATCCTCAAATGCTGTTATTTTATGTCATGATGACTGGGTACGACAGGACACCAAACGTGAAGAGCCTTGTGCTTATTCACAAACGCTGCAAATGTTTTATAGAGACACAATCACCTTTAATCATGCAGGTTTAGAAATGCACTATAGATACAGACTTGTTAGGACTGATTGAAAAGCGGGACTGAAAACAAACTCAATTTGAATTTTGTTATTCAAATCTTAAGTGGGGTATTTTTGTAACTGGAGAAATCGATAGGCAATTAATGTGCAGGTAACAGTCAATATTTTAGAAAGCATCTTATGGTTTGGGATCCATTTTCACATATGGAAAAGCTTTGTCATAGTTTAAAGATTTCTCATTTGAATCTTGACGTTTTGTTCCTTAGTGCTTAATTACCATTGAGACTGGAACATGATTGTTTTCCAAAGACATGTGAATCCCCACCTCCTGCATCCTTTGTACACACACTAATCAGCCTTTGAGAGAAGTTACTGTTTGCTCCCTAAATCCAGATAAATTAATCTTCCACTAAAAGTGGAAAATGCTTGTGAAGAAAAACATTTGCATGAGGCAATGTAATTGCTAAAACACTGGTTGTCAAGAAGACATCTGTGATATTATGGATGAAGTGTCCATATTTTGATTATCTTATTCATGAAATCATACTGGTTTGTGGCTATTCATTTCCTGTTGTTTTCTTCTCTTATAAATCAGGAAGATGAGTTTGGGCAGCTAGAGTGTTTGTCCAGCCAGGATTCACATTTATCACATTCAAAAAGTAACCTGGTAAAAGGTCACTCTATTAAATCAGTGTTTTTTTACCGCATTACTTTAGAAAACGTTTATTTTCTTCGCTTCCACCCCCACAGCAGACATGTAAAGGAAGTTTAAAGCAGCGGTGCAAAGCAGCAATTACTGGGATTGCTGAGCTCTGTATGGAAAAATAAAACCTGATAACATTAAATAACTTCAGTGCCAGGAGTTTTGTGTGTTTGAAGCTTGCCCCACTATGTGATGGGTTAGGCCCCACATTAGCTGGGCTTATGGCCCATGTATCTCTAGACTGGTAAGATGTATTTTATTTTAGTAAGTTAACACAACTCTTTCTGAATCAAGGTTTTCTAGCTTCATTAACTAATTTGTAGCCATTAGGAAAATGGCTTTGAGGGATGAAAATTTCATGGGTTTAGATTTTTTTTTTTAAATTACAGTACCTTATGTTTCTGAGTAATTTTTTAACGTCTTTTCAGTGCTAGCAACTGAATCACAGAAGTCTGAGGTCCAAACTTAGCCAGGCTTGGAAAAGCCTATGGGCCACTGAATTTTAAAAATTTTGAATGAAAATATCTGGATTTGGACTCCAGCAACTTGCAAAGTCACAGAGGAATTCTGTGGCAAGACAGATGACGTGGAATTTGGGAAACAGTCCTCCAGTATCCACTTTACCCTCTTCATGGCACTGCAATCCATGGCAATGTTTAGGAGCTTTAGGAGAGCTCACTCAGGCCTCTCCTATTTATTTTTAAGGCATTCAGAATTTCTTTCACAGTAAATAAAACTTAATTTGTAGATGGATAACAACAATTGCCATGTGAAACATGAACAGTTTACTAACTGGTGCTACTAATTGATGTAATTATCACTAATTAAATGTTCTAAAGATAGTGATTTTTGTAATTGTTATTCAATGGGGTTGAAGTGGCTTATGAAGCTGATGGACACAGAACAGTCCTAGAATTGTATATTAAGACTGAATTAAATTAGTGCTACGGAAATAATTTTCCTAGTGTATTTAGCCTGGAACAAAACTGATACCACATTTAGCTAACCAGGGCACTTGATGAATGAGTGTACAGTAGGAGATTTGCTTTTAGTGAATACTCAAGCTAAAAACCAGCTGTATTCCCACTTTCATGCTGGTAAAGCCTGAGTGCTTATATATTAATGGAGAAAATAACGGCAGAGGGTCACAAAGGTGATTGAATAAAGGAAGCTGTTTGTTTTTTCTCAGAAAATATGTTATGCTTGTTCTTGTCTTTCAGTTGATATACCTGCTTTTTCTGAGGCAATTTGGTAGATTCTGTCAGCACGCAAAAACCTCTTGAGAGTCTGTTGTACAAGTGGCATTTAGGCCAACTAAAATTTATGTTTTGTGTTCTTTTGTTGTGGAGGAGGCAATTCTTCTGATTTGATAACTTGTTATGCCACAGCTGGGAGTGATTAATATTGATTACAAATATTTCCTATTTACAAATTGTGACTGAAAGGCACTTCCCTAAAGTGGTCATAGTGACAGCTCTCAGTGAAATAATTGCTGAGGTGAAAACATTGTTATTAAGCTGAGTGACCTTAAACAGCTGATTTCCCAGTTTTTAGTCATCTGTTCAGTACTTCAGCTGGGGCACCTCTCAAGAGGTGAGTAAAGGAAGATTGTATTTCTGATTTTTCTCCAGAGGAAATCAGTATAATCCCCATATTCACAGAAACAATTTTTGAGATTGTCACTTTGTAGCCTGTGGGACTTGTGAGAGGGAATTTCTAAGGGATTTCAGTTCTGTATCTCTCTGAAATAGATGAACTATTTTGTAAGCTTCTGTGTGCATGCACTGTTCCCAGTGACAACTTCAGGAAGGATATGTTGGGCATTTTGGCCCTTTGCTGGTGTTTTACATTGCCCTGTTGCTGTATTCTCCTAATGACAGTCATCAGATTTGACTTCAGGCTTTTCCGTATTCTGGAATTAGCTGTACATCAGCATTCCTCTGCCTATACAGTCCTGTAAAGTCTTTTACAACCTTCATTTCTATTAAAAGTTTTAATGGCAGCAACAAAAGATCTTGTTCCTTTCATGAAAGCTCTTGGATAACATCTTAAAACTTAGTGCTGGCCAGAGGTTTCATAAAAGTATTACACATATTTTTTTATGCCTCTATATTTTGAATACAAGCTGTATCAGAGATATTAAATGGTGTTTTAACCATAATGGTCTACTAAATTTGTGCTTCTTAGAGTGTAAATTATTTTCATAATGGTGGGTGATTGCTCTGCTTTGTCAATCCCTCATCAATTCATGGACACTGCAGGGTGTACTTGCAACCTCATGTTCAAGGGATTTATATGCAACCCCTGTTATTGTTTGTTCTTCAATAAACAACTTCTAATGACTAAAGCTGTGTGTGAGCTGTTACTTAACAGCTAAAAAAATGTGCCAGAACTGTTGTTGCCCTTCTAGCAGAGAGCTTGTTGTCTGTGAATGTTCAGAGAGATCTTGAATGAGATTATTACCTACTTTGCAATCAGTTTTCCTTCAGTGTTAATTGTGCTGCTAAATCCTAGGATATTGTGTTAAAAATAATTCAGAAGTTAGTGTCACGTCACATTTTTGTGCTTAGAAGAACAGGTGTTTAAGTTGTGGATCCAGTCTGCCTATAAAAACTCCAGTTTTGTCATGAATTGTGTGTTTGCATGCACAGGAGGGATATTTGTGATGAGCTTTTGAGTCATTTTAAAAAACATCCAGGTTGTACCATTTTACAGACGGAAAAATCATCTTGTTCTTCCCCCACAGGTGTGCACACGTAGCTCTATCTATGGTGTTTGCTACTTGGATTAAATATTAGCTCTCTCTGGTCTCCCAGCTGTGCAAGCAGCTTGTAAATTATGGAGTAAAAGTGTGGAGCTTGTAAATACCTCATAATATGTAATGCTCATGCAGCCTGGACTTTAGGAATAAAAATGGTGCTGATTCAATGAGTCATCAGCATTCCTGAGCTTGCTACAAGAGGTGTGGGGACAGAGCTGGGTTTTTTTTTGCCTTTGAGGTGTGTACAAGTCTTCCTCCTCCCAGGTACTGGTGGGTTTATTGAAGTAAATGCAATGATAGTTTTATATCTCAAAAAAAATGATGGTACCATGTTATAGATTAGACCTTTCACCCTGCAGAATTCCTAATTGCTTTTCTAAACCCCATAACTCCTTAATCCTGCAAATACAACTATCTTGACAGGAAATTGTTGTGAGGGGGAAAGGAGGAGACTTAAGGTTCAGGGAACAGAGAAGTGCTATGAGTCTCATGCTGTCCACAGGAACATCTGTGCAATCTTGCATGAAAGGCTGTCTTTGTGGTGTCAGAAATGGAGGCAGCTTTTCTCTTTTGTGTCACTTACCCAGAGCAGCTCCCAAGGAGTTTTTATTCTTGTCTGCAATTCTCACATCAGAAGTGAAAATAATAACTTTCCTTATTGTGCCCCATCTATTTGCAGAACAAGTTCTGTAGAGTGCAGGTCTCTTTTAAGACCAGTGTCACTGCTCAGGAGCTGGGGTTATGAAAAATTAATCCTCTCTCACAGAAATCATGTTCTTAAAGTTATTTCTGGCAAGGATGCTAACCTCTGGTCTTCCCCTCCTAGTTCTGCTGTGAAAATGAATGTTCATTTACAAACATGAAGGAAAACCACGAGCATTCTTTCAAATCAAAACATAATCACATCTTGCTAATTTCAAAGCCCTTCCCTCTCAGCAAATCTCGTTAATTATCCCAGACAGGTGTTTTTCAACAAAAGCTCCTTCTTGCGTTCTCTCTTCTTCTCCAGCCTCCTACTTGAGCTAATGAAGCTTCAGTGATGTCTGTGGAACAATGGAGCAATTTGTGTAACTGCAGGTTGGAGAGAACAAATAAGGGATGGTAATTGAGAAGGGGCCGGAGGAGAGGCTGCAGGAGCAAAGTTCCTCTGTCTGTGTAAAGAGATCTCTCATTATTGGTGATTAGGGAGGAAGCATTTACAGAGCCCAAAAAAAGTAGCTGTGCTGGAAAAAAAAAAAAAAAAAGCTCTTTGGTAGTTTACTGAGATGCAGATGCTGCTCTATGGCAGGACCAGAGACCTCATTAGGGTGGCCTTTACGTCCTTGAGTTAATGGAGTGTGGGTTTGTATTTAGCGAGGGGAACGGGCATTACCTCCACACAGCTCTTGTGAGAAGTCACTGGTTTAAAAAGCTCCCTGGGCATGACTTACAGCTGCAGGGATGCTGTTTACTGACGCTCTGTGCATAACTTGGATGCTTCTCTCTGGAATTGGCCGGGTTTCTTTTCTGTGTGGAAATGGGCTCTGGAAGTGAAGCCTATGTGCTTCCCCAAATATTTGATACATATTCATAATTACAGCAAGTCTTCCTTCATGGTTGTTGGAAACAGGTCCTGCCTGCTTAGTTATTCCTAGACCATAGGAAAGAGGCATTTTCTTAGCAGGTCTGGCAACATAAATTATCCAGAGGTGTTTTGCTGGGCTAGTTGACAGGCAGCCCTACCTTGTCTTGTGATTATGTGTTTTCACAGTTCATATTTGATTATGCCTAGAAGCTCCCTAATCCCTGCCTCCAAATGCATATAGACATTTAAATTCTGAACACTAAAAATAAGCAAAATTCAAAGACTCTTTTAAGCATATTTGAATTAGTCATCAGCTACTCTGAAACTTCAGAGCAGCTCATAACATTTTCAGTATGAAACCCAGGCTCAGGTGTGACCTCGTGTCCAGGCATAAGTACTTTTTTTTCTTCTTTTTTGTTTGGCAAAGCAAGAGCTCTTATTCCAGGAAGGAATATAAGTATCTTCCCTGCAAAATCCAACAAAGAATAAAATTACTTTCAGCCAAGTGTAGATAATTCTGCCCATATGGAGGTCAGAGACCATGAAAATACTGTGCAAAAGGCTCACAGTGAAGTATATCCTTTTCTTCACTCTTTGTGAAAAGAAGGTGCAACAACCAGCACTTTTAAAAAATCAGAATGAATGATCTAGTAGTTCCACCTCTCTTGATGAACAACTGAAGAGAACCAGAGCTGGAAACTGGTGCCTTGGTCACGTTATGACTCTGCCATTTTTCGGCAGACCAGTGGGTTTGGTGAGTTCCAGAAGAGCTGCTGTTGATGTAACCTCCCCAGATCTCAGCCGAGTGTAACATGCTCTGGACAAGACCCCGAGCAGGGGAGAATGGAGTGATGTGCACTCACCACACCCTCAGTGAGCTGTCAGGAACCTGCTAACCAGAGAAACTCAGCCATTTCAGGAGCTGGGGTTTTTTGTGAAATGTACAGGCTTTAACTGCCTCCTCAGGCAAATCCGGAGATGTTTTGCTTCCGGTTGGATTTTATCTTTTCCGACAACACCTCATTCACCATAAAATATTCGGCAAGCTTCTTATAAAAATACTTTATTGGGGTTTTCAGAAGGGAGCAGGCACAGGGAAAGGTACGAGCAGGCTCAACAATACATCGTGTCAGTTTGTAGCACACATACTTCAAGGGGTGTATTTTCACCCATATATAATAGGCTGATAGAACTTGTCACAGGACTGAAATATCACATACACAAGACAAGACATCATTTAAAACCTGTCTTCAGATGACAGTACTGATGTACTTAACAAATATCTCTGGAACACTGTTGATGGCATTTTCTTTTACTCATAACAGCAGCCAAAAAGCATTTTGTTTGCAACAGCAAAGTGTAATTGGCAATCACAACATCATAAGCTTTTGGGTACTGTTTTACAACACTTGGGTTTCTATTTGTAAATGCAGTTTTCAGGATTAGGATCTTGAGCTTCCCTATGCAATACTGTTAAATATGAGCATTTTCCATGGCAACTAATTACAGATTTGTGTTTCTCCACCACTGAGCAGTGCCAGCAGAGATGGGCAGTGGAAGTCATCTGCTTTTTGGTCATACTGCCTCTGTGCCCAAAGAGGTTACAGAACAAATGGGCAACTGTGATGAAGCATGAGATGGGAAGCAGAGATAAAATTCACAGAATTTTATGATAAGACCAAGGCCAGAGCCCTGGTCTCTTGAATCTGGTGCTCTATCTGTGCAATTCGTTGACTGCTATAAAAAAATTGAAAATTAAACAATAAAAGCATAGATGCTTATGTTGACTGGACCAGTTCAACCTAGGTCTCCATTGAAGTGAGGTATTTTAAAAGGAAGAGTGCAAGGGTTCTGAAACTTGCTAAATTTTAGAGTTCTGAAATGAACCTAAAAAATGGAACAAAAGAACCCCAACACAAGATCTGCTTCTCTCTGAGCTTGCCATTCCCTAACACAGTGCCAGAATCTTTAGAATCCCGCAGAAGAGATTTTAAAATGTCTTTGGGTCATCATGATGGACTCTGTGGAGAAGCTGGCACTGTGCTGGCACCTTTCACGTGGGCACAGGAACCCTTTCTGGGGCCTGCCAGGGCTCATTCCTGCTGCACGACTCCAGAGAGGAGGGAAGCACTCCCATGGGAGCACTGCTTGGTGTGTGGCAGGATCCAAAGGAAATCAGAGCAGTTTTGAAGCAGGGAGGAATCAGACAATGCCAACAGGGTGCTTCAGGATGCTCAGTGCCTCAGAGTCTGGCTGTAAACTCCTTAGGGCAGAGATCTGTCCCTTCTTGGGGAGTGGAAGGGACGTCTATTGCACCCCATGGAACAGGGATCCAGATTATGGCTGCAGCTGCTGTAGCAAAAATGATAAATGAGATGTTTTCCTTCTGAGGTCCATTCTTCCTTTCTGTGTCATCACACACATGTAATAAACGTAAGGAAAAAACTCTCCCCTTTATGGGAAAAAATCAGGTCTGTGAGCAGCTAAGCTGTAGTTTAGTGTAGTAGTTTAAAACCAGATATTTATTTTTGTTAGCTTTCATATTTCAGTTTTCAGTTTATTTCAGCAAAATGCTGGTGCTGCTCAGGCTGACTAGGTGGCAGCAGAGCTCTTTTGTGGCACCTGCGAGTGGCAGACACAGATTTCACTGCCTGTGGTTAATGTCAATAAATCCCTTTACCCTTCTATGCTGTGGGATTTTGTTATTGATGAACTAAAATAAATTAACAGTGGGCTCAGTTCTGCCTTCCTCACCTGCCCCAGACCACTGCTCCCAGGTTCTTCCAAGGAAACAGGCTGCAGTCCTACACCAATACTGCAGGATTAAACCAAGGCTCTTCTATCCTCACACAGGGCTGCCTCCACTTTCAGCAGTTCTGAAGGGCATCGTGAGGTTGAATCTTCAGCTTCTTGGGACAGAGGAGTTTAATGAAAGCCCTTCTGAAGCTGGAGTGGCAGAGAGGGTATAGGACAGGGTTGACAGCTGAGTTGATCCACAGCAGCCAAAAGGACGTCTCGTACCAGTACTCAGAGATGCAGTGGCCATGGCAGCCAGCACGGATGATCATCAGGAGAGTGTAAGGTGCCCAGCAAATCCCAAAAATGCCCACGATGATCGCCAGTGATTTGGCCACTTTCTTGTCTCTAGAGAGCCTGAAGCGTTGAGTCATGCTCTGGGACACGATCTTCATCCCTTTCTCCAGGGACAGAGTGGAGGCTGAACTTTTACACCTCTTCTTGTTGCAGCACTTGGGTTTCCTGGAGCTCTCCGAGCTTGTTGCCAGCAGGTCTTTGGCACCCAGGCTGGAAGTGGAGGCTGCTGCTTGAGCCTTGCCCTTAGAGAGGTCGAGGGTTTCAGCTGACTCCTTCTGCTCCCACTTACAGCACTTCAAAGAAAGCTTTGCTTCTGGGCTCGTCTCCGTCTCTTCAGTGAAGGACTGGTTGTGCACTTCGTGGAAAACATCCAGGCGAATTTTGGTGCGCTTCTGTATGTTCAGGTAAATGCTGAGGTTGAAGAACATTACACTGATGAAAGGGGTGAAAAACTCCAGCGTCGAGGCTGTCATGAGGAAATACCAGTTGTAGAAAAACTCAGCGTAGCATTCCCCAGTGGGAATGATACTCCGGCCTGATATGTACTCCCAGCTGATAATGGCAGGTCCGTACAGCAGGAATGCCAACACCCACACCATCACCATCTTCAGCACAGCTTGCCTGGTGTTGCCTTGCTGGGCTCTGTAGGCAACCTGCAACAGGAAAACCGTAAGTATGGTCACGCACCCCAGCTGCTTGAGGCTCCTCACAAACGGACTGTCAGTGTTCCTGGTAAAGTTGCTAGGCAATATCCCAGCAGTCCAACAAACTCCTCTGCCACAGGCAACAGGAGCAATTGCTAGATAAATCACACTCTTACAGGGAAGATTCAGAACACTCGTTTTACAGCTCCAAAATGTGGTGTCTGCTTAGTGGAAATGTACTGACTTGGTTGGAGCAGTTGTCTGCACCCACCACTTGCCTGAGCCATCCCCAGCTATTCCCTGTAACTCCTGGGGAGAGAAATGCATCAAATTCCTGGGTTATTCCGGGCTGTATTTGGAATCAGGGAACGAGCAAGCAGCAATGGATCAGATCTGCCTGTGAACGAATCCTTACCTCCTGCAAAAGCCTGAGCATTTTCATCTCCCCACATACCCAGAGACCTCCCCACACGCCCTGCCAAAGCTGGCACTGCAATCTACTGCCTTGGTAGCCAGGGAGGAGCTGCGAGTCCGACTGCAATCCACTTGTTTGTCCTCCTGCAAGTTAGTAATAGGTCTGCTTACCTCGCTGGCTTGCTTGTACACTACCATCCTGTCAGCTGGGAAGGGAACACCTGCACAATGGGATCTGAGCCTTAAGTGATTTAATTATGCCAGGAATACTAATCTGAAACCACAGATGAATTATGTATTTGTGGATAATTATTGCTTTCCATCACGAGGCTGAAAGATTCTTAATTTCTGGAGGATTCAAAGAGCTTTTAATTATTGCAGAGAATCTGGAGAATAAAGCAGGAGGAGAGTTATTTCCCCTCTCAGCTGCCATGACAGGACTCACCGCTCTTGTCACCGAGAGGAATCTGTCATAGCTAATTAGGACGATGTTGAAGACCGAAGAGGTGCAGAGCAGGTAATCAACTACCAGCCAGAGTTTGCAGAGGCTTCTCCCGAAGATCCATCTCCCCGTCAGCACATAGGGCACGTACAGGGGGATGCAGAAGGCACCTGCAAGCGGAGGGGGCCGCTCCCGGTGAGACTCGGGGTTGCTCGGTGGCTGCCCCGGGGAGCCGCGGGGACCGGGCTGGGTCCGTCCCGCTGCGCGCCCGGACGGAGGGAACGGCCGGGGGACAGCGGGAGGGACCCGGGGCCGCGGGAGGGTGTCGGGGGAGCGGGAGGAGCGGGGCACGGCCGGAGAGCGCCGGGAGGAGCGGCCGGGCAGGGGGAGCCCCGGGCGCGCTGCCCGCCCCGCCGCCGAGGTGCTGGCGGGCCGTGCCGGTGCCGGCCGGCGCGGGGCCCCGCGGGGCGGCACTTTACCTACGAGGAAATCCGAGATGGCCAGGTTGAGGAGGAAGAAGTTGTTCTGGGTGCGCAGGCTGGAGTCCGCCACGAAGGCCAGCATCACCAGCGCGTTGCCGGCCACCGTGACGGCGATGAGCAGGGCCATCAGCGCGCCCAGCGCTGCCGTGCCCGCGGCGGCGAAGCGCCCGGCGGCGGCGGAGCCGTTCAGAGCCCCGCCGCTCTCCATGGCCCGCACCCTCCGCGCCCTCCGCGCCGCCGCCGCG
>WBMZ01017247.1:0-11359 GCA_013400975.1 Atrichornis clamosus | reverse complement strand
CCTCTCCCTTCCCCTCCCCTTCCTATGCATTCCAGTATCCGATAGAAATAATTTCGGCTACCAGAGCTTGATTATGAGTTTCCTTGTAAACCCAACATTTCCATTTATTTATTTAATCACCATGTATGTTTAACAAAAACCAATCTGAAACATTTGGAAATGCAGCCTTCCATATAATATATAGGATGCATAAAAACAGGAATCTGAAATGGATCTTTCTGCAGCTCTGTTATATCTTTTCCTGGTGTTTTATTTCCACGCTGTGCTGTGCATCATCCGATGGTCTCACTGACAATCTGCTGTCTTGCCTCTGGCATTGCAAAATCAAAGAAGAACAAATTTATTCCTGTTTATTTTAGTAAAAACAAAACTTTCCACTCCGAGCTCTACATTTTTTCCTCTTGAAGGTGATGTATGAAGCAGGAAAAAGACTTCGACTTTCAGATACTCAACAGAGGTTATGCTGCCAGTAAACAAAATCCTTTCAGACCTCTGCAGGAAGAAAGCTTGATGCAGAATTCACTGGGGAAAAGGCACCTGGAATAGAAGTTGTTATCAAGAAAACTGTAGTTCCCAGATACCTCAAGGAATGCGAGTGAAAGATGATATGAAAATACTTGGAATTGCAAATCATTGTTTCTCTGTGTTTTCCTACTCTACTGTTTGCAGTATTCACGTGACAGAGCTGTAAATATTTACTCACCTGTGAAAAATGCAGCAATTAAAATGTTTCCAGTTTCATATGGCAGCTGTAGTTTTATTTCTGCAGACTAAACATAAATTGTAATTGTATGTTATTTACATGTAGTGGGGTTTTTTTGAAAATATGGAAGCTTTGTCTAGAATATTACTCAACAGGTTCTTATTTCTGAATTAAGAAGAAAAATATGAAACATTAAAAAAATAAAAAGGATAGTGAGTGGCTGCTAAAATTACCTATAAAATGCTCTGTACATAAAAAAGTGAGAGAAAGGCATAATAGCAATAGTTGTAACAGGCAATAGGCAGGGTAGGATGTCTGTTCCTTGGACCTGAGGGAATGGCTGGAGCTGTGTCAGAAGTTTAGGATGGATATCAGGGAAAGGTTCTTCACCCTCTGGGGGAAGGACTGACCAGGCTCCCCAGGGAATGTGCACGGCCCCAAGGCTGCCAGAGCTCCAGGAGCCTTTGGACAGTGCTCCCAGGGATCCACAGGGTGGGGCTGTTGGGGTGTCTGTGCAGGGCTGGGAGCTGAATTGATGATCCATGTGGGTCCCTTTCCATTCACAATACTCCTTGATTCTATTCCCTTATTCTAATGTACCCCTCAGTGTGTGAACTGAGAAAAAAATTATCAGATAAATGCTCGAATCTCATGGAAATTGCATTTGTACCTGCAACAAGATTTGCTGTTGGAACCATTTCGAAGAGGAAGAAACACTTTGCCTGAAGCTACTGTGACACAGAACAAGGTCACCCACGAGAGCCATTCTGGCTTAAGGGATACATTTCCAGTAAGATATGTTAGATGGGGCAGCAAAAATGCACAAAATCATGAGCCTTTCCCCATTTCTAGTGTTTCAAAATACCTGAGAGATTTTTTGCATGTTTTTGTCACACGGGGAACAGTTCTTGGGGATTTCTACCGGTATTAAAGGAGGCCTCTTGTTTTCACTGTGTGCTGTTGTGCATGTAGAGGTTTCCCACACAAAGCCTGTGGCTTAAAGAATACAGTGCTGTTAATTCAGAGACTGAATAACAGAAATCTCCCTTTTTCCCTGACTCTTCGACCAGAGTTTCACAGATCCCCTGTAGGATGCTGTGCATGTAAATATGTATATATGGACCAAAACCACTGCACTGTTCTTGATCTTTTGTGCCTCACTCCATGAGAAATGATTTATATTTGCTATTTTAATATTTCTACATGAGTTTACAAGTGAATTTGCCTTTTCCAAAATGAAACCTGGCAATGGGATCACTGTTTTATCCAGCATATATGAATAGACAGGAAAGTGATTTCTTTCTAATACTTTATTTGGATGTAGATGGTGAAAAAATCCAAAATGCAAAAATTAAAGAGCAGGCAAATTCAGCATATGGGTTCACAAAAATATTGGTGTATGCATGCAAAGTACTGTGGAAGATGATATGAAATAAAAAAAAAAAGACAAAGTGGTTTAAATTTAAAAAAAAATCCAAACATCATTAAATAATGAGAATGGAAATTGCACAGTGGTCTTGAGGCCTAAACATCCTCTGACTAACCAAGAAGCTATGCTGAGTAGCAAATCAATTTCCTCCCCCACAAAGTCATTTTAAGGTTTCAAAAGCGTGTTTTAAGATCTTGAGTAGAAAAAAAAATAATTGGAAGAAAAATAAGTGGAAGAACCCTTAATTAATAAAGAATCATCCACTAGCTCAACAATTAGGACCACAGATTTGAGGTACAGGTCCTCACATATGTCACAACCACAGACTCTCATTCAGGGTCTCCATTGTGCCTGGGGAATGTTTTACACTCGCAGCTTTATTGCAATTCTTAAAAAAAAAAAAAATTTAATTTAAAAGCATTTTTAAGGTTCTTTGTTTAAAGTCCCAATCAGCTCTAATTTTGACCTGAAGCAACTCCATTCTCTTCTGCAGCAGGACTGCATGAAATAAATGAGCTTCTTTTCACTATTCTTCAGGCTAAGCCTGTCTTCAAAGTGTCCTCATACCCAGGCACAAGAAATGTTTCATCTCAAAAGCTCTCCTTTGACAACTCTGATCCTTTTTTCCTCCTTTCCCCAAATTGGGATTGCTCTGCCAGCACAGGCTGGCCTTTCACACTGCATTCCCTCTACCTGGCTGAGCAGAGCAAAGAGCGAGCTGCTCTTGAACTCACTACATCATTCTAAAATCCTACTCTTATCAGCTTAATGCTGCAATAATTGTTCCTTTTGCCTGTTTGTGCCACGCTGTTTCTCTGCCTGCAGGACAATCCCCTGATTTTTCATTCCCTTCCTCTGGAAATGTCGCTGGTACAATATGAGTTATCTCCACTTTAGAGCGTCTATCACTTAGAATGAAGTTCAGTATCTGAACCCTGCAGCCTCCAGCACGTTATCAGCTGCCATCCAGGTAGGTCAATCATTTATAACACGTTTAACTCCAATCCTTTATTTTCCTTCATAAGTTGCAAGGTCACCTTAAACCCTGGAAGAGGCCTGAAGAGAGGTGGAGAGATGAATGAGCGAGGGTGCGCTCGCTGTTGCCACAGGCTGCTTGTTTCCAAGCAGAGTGATACCTAAAATGCCAATAAATGGGATCAAAAGGCAAAGAAATTCAGCAAAATGCTGCACTGGTCAGTCAGATCCTCCTGTGCCAGGAGTGTGGTCCAAGGAAATGCCACTGCAGCTGAGCCCTGCTTGGCCCTGGGCTCTCGGGTCGGAGAGCAGCTCTCCACAGCTCCCCTGGCTCCTCCCAAGACTCAGGGTAGAGCCAGCAGGTTATTATTTTTAATCTAATGAAAATCCAAACGTTAACCCGTTGTCTCTGTGCTGAGGAAGCACCAGAAGCACGCTGCTTCTGGATTTTAGGAGCTAGTATTAAATACAGCTGCATTGACAGCAAAATATGTATATTTGTGTTATTTTCTGCGGTGGAGATTACAGGGTTTGGGGGGTTGAGTTGTTTGGGTTGGGTTTTTTGTTTTTTTTTTTTTTTTAAGATTTGTAGCTGTTCTGGAAAGATGAGAGTTGCGAACTGGCCAATTTTCCATGAAACGATTTTCTCAAAACTATCGAGAGCAGGTTAATCTACCAAAGGACAAGAGATCTTAACAAAGCCTGGTATCTCAGCAGCACAATAGGGCTGAAAGTCACTGTGACAGCTGCAAGGTAAGGCACGCTGGAAGGAACAATTGATACATTGATGGGATCTAAATTAACTGGAAGTACTCAGGGAGAAACGTCCCAGCTGTCATTGTGAACAGCTCGCCGAAAATCGCTGCCCGGTGCTTTGCAATGATTAAAACCCAAACAAGATGTTACAAAGTGCTAAGCAGAGAATAGAGGAGAGTATTGAAAGGGCTGTAGGGCCGTTCTGTAAATCGGTGTGGGAGCTCACCTTGAACCACGTGCGGAGTTTTATCACCCCATCGCGAAAAGGATGGATCAGGGAAAAAGAATAGGAGCTCTGAAAGTCTATCTTTTCAGGGGGATGGCTGGGTCAAACTCAGTCTTTGATTTATACCCTGTGCTGTCCCTTGGAAATCAAGTAACTCTTCGGGTTATAAATCACAAGGCAATATGACCTGTTTAATTTAGTGAAGGGATGCATGAAAATGCTCATGATGAAGATACGCAAGCCAGGGAATGCAAACTGCAGGCAACAAAGCTTTTCTTTTCCCTGCTGAGCAGCCTTTGGTCTGAAACGGTCAGCAATGCATGAAAACAAATACAAGGGTATCACTTTTGAATAGTCAGAGGCAGCTGATATTTCCTCCAGGTGAATTATAGCATCTTTACTCAGCTTTTACCACTTAAAAAAATAATTTGGGGACACAGGAGGAGAGGAGGAAGATGATTTAAGCTTCCTAAGCAGATGTAAGGATTGAAAATCAATGATAAATTGATTCTGGACAAATAGAGAGTCATTGAATATCCTGAGTTGGAAGGGATCCACAAGGATCATGGATCCAGCTCCTGGCCCTGCACAGACACCTCAACAACCCCACCCTGGGTCTCAAAATGAAACTCAAATGAAGGCCAGGGAACTGGAGAACAAAGATACCCCACACCGCTGACACAGAATGCAAAGGTGAGGCCAGGGAGCGATGCAAAAAACCCCAACCATGAGGTGTTAACCAGAGTGACCTGTCATGGGGCACAATTTCGAGCAACTCGACTGAGTCTCAGGCAACATCATGTGCTTAAACAGGGAGAAGGCTCCAATTCCTGCCACACCTGTGTTATGGCAGCAAGGAAACACGGAGCGGAGCAGTCAGTGTGTCTGGCTGCGGTTTGAGCAGCCCCTGCAGCCTGTGTTTGCACTACTTTGTAGCCAGTGCAAGGCAGAATGTTAGGCACTAATTAGAAGTCTTTGTGTGCTCCTCTGTTTGAAATGCCTGCACAGAGGCAGAAGCTCTCTCTAGCAAGGCAGAACGAGCCGGTTATTAGCAATGAAAGCTGATCACAGAGGGAGATACTCGGCCTGTGGATCTCATTCATAACGGGCAGGAGAGCAGCATTTCAGCAGGGGAGAAAAGGAACATTTCATTCTCTTGTTATACGCCCTGGCAGGGGAGAAAGCCCAAATGGAGCATGTCACGGACACTCTGGATCTCTGTGCCGGATGCTGTGATTTACCAGAGACAAGAGGTGCTTGGAGAGAGAAAAAAATGATAAAAACCCCCAGACTGATCTCTCCTGGTCTGGTTAATAGATGCTCTGACCCATTTAGAGCCATGGTTCCCCTCTCCACTGAGCCAGGGCAGAAAGGGACAAGCCATGGCACAAACTTTGCCATCCCACACCACCCCTTTTCTTTCCCTTGCCCCACCTGGGAGGTGCCCTTGTTCCAATTGCCTTGGCATGGGTTCATACAGGGTAAGGAATTGTTTCCATTCCATGTTAAAGGGTAAACCTTGCTGGGCACCATTTTCACATTCAGTTTAATATCGGGTAGCTTAAAGTAGAATTTAATAAGGCTGTACATTTTGTTTTTCTCCTTGGTTTACTGCTTGGCTAAACTGCTGGATTCAGAGCAAAAATTCCAGTTTGGGTTTGGAATGAAGACCGTGTATTTCCTCCTGTTTTCCCATTAGGCCTTGGCTCAGCTATTTCTTACAGTGACAGGTATATTCATCACCTGAGTGTGAGAGCAGGTTTGGAGCTGTGGGCTGTGCATGACAGGTGGGGTGGTCACTAGAGTCACACGGCGTGTGGCTCACTCCTGGCATGACATCCAGGGACAGAACAATTCCCAGCAACTCTGCTTTGCTCAGGGCCCTGCAGGGAGCGAAAGGCAGGAGAAGAGGAGCAGGCTTCCAGAATTTAATTAGGGATGTAAGAAATCGTTTCTTTTTCTATTGCAGAGCTGTGATACTGCCTGTGCAAACAGCCTTGGCTGTCAGGTGAGGATTTGCATGGACTTTATAAACATTAATGATGCATTCCCTTGAGGAGTGCATCCCTCCCGGGGTGCTGCTCCGGAGGTGAAACAGCCCTTGTGGAGTCCTAAACACTGCCCAAAGACAATTACACAACTGCATGTCCTGTGTATGCAGAAACCTGTACTTAGCTATTGCTTGCTATCTCTTGGAAAATGGACAATGATGACCATTTCTCATGGTAATTGTTATCCCTCTCAGTAAGGGCACAGGAGGGTTTGCAGGCTATTAGCGGTGCATCTCCGCTGCTCTCACTCAGTGTGAAGCACATTTCACACAGACTTTTTCAGCGTTCAGGAAATATTTTAACTTTTCAGCAGTAGCTTTGCGAAGCCAAGCAGGGAAGTTTGCATGACAATAATAATTGCTCCAGTTCCTAAAAGCAGAAGCAAGCCTGCCAAAATATTAATAACATCGACACCCCCAAATGACTTCTGTTTTGTCTCTTCCCTTCTTCTGTCTTTGGAACACTTAAAAAGAAATTGTGCCACCTTACATAAAGAAATGATTTTCTTAAGGAATGTTCTACTGTCTTCAACACCAGTAATTAGAACAAAAAAGTATTTGTCAGTGTTACTGCAGTGAACAGAGCACTCAGACTGTGACAACTGAGCTCTCGTAAGGAAGTGTAGCGGGAACAAGCTGGAGCAGGTGCAGACCATAAACCCAGCTGGGTCCACCTCACACTGCTTAAAATTCTTTATAGAACTGCTTTGTGAGTAAGATTTCAGGAGAAACAAGCAAAAGGTGAAAAATCTCCGTTATAAAAGTTTCAACACAATTTCTAGAGAGGGCAAGCATAAAAGTTTACAGTTCCCATAATGGCTTTCTCTGAACCAGACAAACCCTGGAGATTACGGGAAGGCAGGCATGCCAGGGTTATAAATATATTTATAGGAAGCACTGGTGCAGTGAGTAAATGGGCTGTTGCTCCCAGCAGGCTCCCAGGAGTGATCACACAGAGGCTCCACGGCTTCTCCAAGGGCAGGAATCCTGCCTGGAGTGTCCCACCCAGCAGGGAGCAGTGAACTTTCGGCAGTCTCCGAGAGTGCCCTGCAGCACAAGTGTCGTGCAGGCTCTTTCTTGTTGCAGTAAACAACCTCTCTTCCCAGCCAGAAACTGCCTCTCTGTGAATACACAACCCACACGTGTTCCCACTGGAGGTCCTTGGGGGCATCCGAGGAGCAGCAAAGCACGTGGGATAGGATGAAGAACTTTTATGCCTTTTTGTGACTTTTATAAGGGGATAGCTCATGGAAAACTTAGTTAAGTAGACAAATTATGACTGAGTACTCTTTTTTTCCCCTCTGATAGCTTTATAGTATCTCTCCTGCTAAAAGGTGTCCTTGTGGGTAGACATTTAGACTACCCATTCTAGTTTAAAGCTGGACGGTTTGCCTGTAAGACTCCAGCTCCATGCATTTAGGCCCCCTCTGAACTACATTCACACTGTCAGGTGGATCTGAAACAGTGAGCAGAGGCTGGGTGCTGCCCACGTTCCACTCCAGACCTGTGGCTGTGCCCTCAGCACTTCGGCTTCGGTTAGAAAGGAAACAAAACTCACAATCACAGCCCCAAACTACTCACTGTCACAGCCACCAAAAGAAATCTGTTTATAGTGCCAGTCTGGACAGAAGCTGTGCACCAGCGTTGGTGACTCCCACAGTTAAAGGAACATTCTGCTGCCTGTTTCCTTCCACGTGTACTTTGTCACTCACAGAACATGCCCTTTGCAGCACCTGCTGAGCTTCTGTTGCTCTGGAGCCCTCAGCCACCAGGACACAGCACTGCCGGGAGTTTATGGCCACCAGCACACGGTGAATTGATGCCTTTGATGCCCTTCCGTACCATCATTCCCTGTACTTGTTGTCTTTACTGAGGCTGAGAGTCCCTCTGAGATCAGGTGTGCCAACTCAAGGCTGCAGCACCTCCAATAATGCCTAAACCTTGGGCAGACTGTCAGTGGAGTGGGAAGGGAAGACAGGGAATTAATTCTTCCAACACAATCTTTCTTCTCCCTACTTTCCTGCTGTTGCTGCCTATAGAGAGGTGGTGTGCAAGGAGTGGTAACCACTCACTTCCAGGCTCCTCCACCTTTTTTCCACCCCGCCAGACACAGAACTACCTGTGCTGCTACAACAACCTGCAGTTTTCCTTGTTAGCCTGACAAAAGCTACGCCTGCATATGAGCTATAAAATCCTGCCTTTTGACCACGCTGAGGCCTCCTGGCTGAGGCCTTTCATCATCCTCAGAAGGGGAATAATAAAGAATAGTTGTGTCATAAAAGAGAAAGTGCTTGGTGCAATGGAAATGTTTTCCAGCTGCTGCTGAACAGGGTGAACAGTTTGGGTGTGTTTGTACAGCCAAGGAAAAGCCTCCACACACCAAAAACCTTCTGGGAGCTGATGGACTCCAGGAATTTACTCTCTCCAAGAAGAAGATTTTGCCTTCTTGGAGTCAGTGAGTGCTGTCTTCTTCCAAATTCTGTTAAGCTCCTTGGGTATTTATTCCACTCAGGTAATCTCTCAATATCAAAATTTCCAGAGTTACCTCCTTATCCTGCTGTCCTGTAGCAGAGTATCCTGGGCTCATCCAAAAGAGCGTGGGCAGCAGGTGAGGGAGGGGATTCTCCCCCTCTACCCTGCTCTGGTGGGACCCCACCTGCAGAGCTGTGTCCAGGTCTGGTGTCCCCAACATAAGGACATGGAACTGTTGGAGCAAGTGCACAGGAGGTCACCAAGTTGCTGAGGAGACTGGAGCACCTCCCCTATGGAGATGGGCTGGGAGAGCTGGGCCTGCTCAGCCTGGAGGAGAAGGGAAGGATCCAGGGTGACCTCACTGGGGCCTTCCAGTGCCTGAAGGGGCCAACAGGAAACAAGGAGAGAGACTGTTGACAAGGGATGGAGTGACCGGACACAGGGAATGGCTTCCCACTGTCAGAGGGCAGGGTTGGATGGCATATTGGGAAGAAATTCTCCCCTGTGAGGGTGGGGAGGCCCTGGCACAGGGTGCCCAGAGAAGCTGTGGCTGCCCCATCCCTGGAAGTGTCCAAGGCCAGGTTGGACGGGGCTTGGAGCACCCTGGGATAGTGGAAGGTGTCCCTGCCCGTGGCAGGGGTGGGACTGGATGGGCTTTAATGTCCCTTCCAACCCAAATCATTCCATGATTCTATGATTATGATAATTTTTTTTGCACTTTTGATATAATTTTGTGTCCATTGCTTTTCTCTCTATAAGGAGATACAAGCAACATCTTGGCTATTAAAATAAATATGGAATTATTATGGAAAAACACTTGCTTTTTGATCCATTTATGGTAGGTCAAGGTAAGGTTTGCATTGGTGTATGAACATCTCATCATCTCAGAATTATCTGTTCTCACCACAGAGCTTTGAAGTGCATTGATACCCCACATATTTTACAAATAAGGAAAAGGCAGGATGAAGTACTTAGAATTATAAAGTAAAATAAAATTAGATACCATTAAGTCTTTGAAAATCAGAAAGTCGTGTTGCTCAAGATTAAAATTAATGGGTGTCATTTAACAAGACAGTGATACTCAGATGCCACATGTAGCATTTTCCTAGGAGTTTACTGCTGATAAAGAAGTCATTTCCAAAGTATTAAGGATATTAATGAGCTACTTTGAAGTGTTTCAGAACTATCTGAGTTAGAATAAAATTCAGCAGCTGGGTGAAGTATCATGGAAAACTGCTGGAACATGGTAGTTTGTTTTTAAAAATTTTTTTCAAAACCAAAATTGACAATAATATGAAAATTGCTCTTGAAAAGTGTAGTGATATGTGGTAAAGTAGAAAAACTGGTTTATAAGTTTCATCCATTATCTCTCCTTATTCTGAACTGGGTTGTTTTCGAGCAGCCCCATAAATCACAGGCTGCTGCTGTTGAGTTCATGGTTTGGGGTGAAGTACATGGGATTAAAGGTGGCATCTGCTGTGGTTTAATTTTAGCAGTTTAAAATGTAAGAATGACTTTCCCCGTGCAACCCTGCCTACCTGGAAAAAAGACCTTGAAGACAGATTTCTATGAGGAACTCAGAAAAAAATAGAAGATAGAAAGAAAAAATATATGTGGTGAGTCTTGTTTGCCAAATTAGAGTTGTAAGAAGAAAAAACAGGGCAGAGACAGAGAGATTACATATGGAAAACTACCTGCAGTTTGCAGATCCTCCAAATGTCAATAAATCTTCCAGAGTCTGCTTTAAAATGCTCTGGAGTTGTGTGTAATCCTACCTCAGCAAAGGATTCTGGGACAACATTGAGCCACTTCTCATGTGTTAATTTAATTTTTTTTCCCAGTCTTTCTCAGTGGACCTTTTTTTTTGTTCTTTCCTTTTTTGCAGTGGTTGAAGAGATCTGTTCTTAATTAGTATATCAGTAGGGATTTTGCAGGTGAAACTTCTGCAATTCACACATTTGTCTTCTTCAGGAAGGTTATTAGACTCGAGCACAGATCATTTGTCTCCTTTTGCAGGCTCCTGACAAACCGTTCTTTGTTCCCTCTGGGACTCTGGGAATTGCAATATAGGCAGAAAATTGACCCTGCGTGAGCGACTCAGGGAGAGAAGGAATACATTTGCAAACCATCTTAAAACAAGGCAAACCCCAATTTGCAACGTTTAATAAAGCATGTGAAACTGCCAAGGAAAAAGAGAAAAGGAACTCTTCTTTCTAAACCATTAAAAAAGAAAAATTATGGCTTAATCTTGAAATAATTTACCTTGGGTGTTGACGTTGTTTCATCCTTTCTGAGAACAGGACACTTGGGTCTTTCTTGCCCTGAAGCTCTGAAAGGTAGACAATAATTTCCTTTTCTTTTGGCTGGTGTTACTGCTGGACAAATGTGGTTATTTTATGCAGAGGATCCTACCCATGGATAGGTGTTGCTTAGGATAGAGCTCACTAAAGCAATGAGACACAATGCCCATGGAAACTGGGCTTCTAGGTTGCATTTTTTTACTCTCAATTTAGTCCTTGATATCTCAGGCATGAGCAGCATCTGCTGGCTGTCACTGAAGCTTCTATAACTTGAGTCAAAGTCCTTGCTGCTGAATTTAGGTAATTTCTTGAATGAGTAATGGTCACAAACCTGGAGGTGGGACCTGTTGACAAACCTGCTTTTGAATAATTCAGCATCTGGGGATCTGGACAGGCTGGATCAATGGGACAAGGCCAAGGCATCAACAAGTGCCAGGTCCTGCCCTTG